>VUQR01027403.1:0-18201 GCA_015108515.1 Hemichromis elongatus | reverse complement strand
AAAAAAAAAAAAAAAGAAAAAAAGAAAGAAGAAAAAATTTAAAAAAAAAAAAAAAAAAAAAAAAAAAAAGAAGAAGCAAAGAGAGTAAAGTGAGACGAAATTAATAATGGATGTTACTCGTTTTAGTGTGACAGATTTGATAAATGGTCCTCAAAATGTTCCCCAGTATCCCAACACAATAACTAAAAGATTAAACTCCTTTCTGAGATTTAGCTATTTGAAAACCTTTATAATGAAGACAGGCTGAGCGTGGAGCATCCTGAAGGTGTTCTCTAAATGTTTCTGAATACAGATCCTGCTCACGCCACCTTAGCAGAACTAAGCTGAAGTAGTGCCAGGTTCATAGCTGCGCTTATTCTTTAATACACAATAAAGAAGAAGGTCTCAAGGTCTTAAACTTACTTCTTAATAGTTTTAGTGAGCATACAGGTAAGAATAAACAGAGAATAAAAGTGCTGCTTTTATGAAATATGAAGGTGTGATGAATAAGGAACACTAGCCTTGCAACATGACATAAATCTTCCACAGTGCGCTCCTTGGCCTGGAAAGTACTGAATATAATATTGAAATGGTTTGACACTGCAGAGAAAGGATTTTTTTTTCCTTTTATTGTATAGCCATCAGTTCAGCTATGAAGACAAATTATTAGGTCCAGTCAAGCACTTCTACTGTTATTGTAACCGGGGACGAGGGGGTGACGGTTCTTTGAATATTAGGAATTTACGTGTCCTCTTTATGGCGCATTCTTCGGCATCCTTTCTTTTCAGCTTCTTTCAGATTCCTTTGTCTCTCTCCCAGCTTTGGGAGGTGTTAACAGGCTCAAGGTAATGAAAGGCAGTAGCTAAAAAACACTCGACAATGCTGAATTGCATGTTACAATTAGGAACATATTAAAAACCGTGGGAGATGGAAAGGCAAGGCCGATATGAGGTGTATTGTGAAGGAATACTACAGGCTTCTGCAAATTTAAGCTTAAATAAAGGGCTGTAAAAGTGTGATTTATTGTGGAGGAAAAATAGCTTTTCTGGAGAGCATGAAAGGTTTCTTGCCCTATTGATTTTGTGTGATGCAGTATTTTGCTATAACCTACACCTGGTTCACTTACTTAACTATTATGTCCTTCACTTGAGCAACTCAACAATGGAGGGGGAGTGCATGTTTTTGACAAGTCCTCCAACTTAAACATTGCAATCCACCCTTTGTTTATGTCCTCCAGTTATCATTTGTCCAAACATTGCTTAAAAGATTCACGTGTGATCATTTTTTTTTGTTTCTTGAAATCCACAAAAGGATCAAATTAGCCAAGCTGTATGAAATCTTGTGTTCACAGATGAAATGAGTCATGGTGACATGGTAATGACTTACAGCTTACACCTATACATCAAAATAATTTTTACAGAGGTGTTTTATACTACAGGTGAACTCAAACAGCAAGAAAAACAAGGGAAAAAAATGGGTGTCAAAAACATTTGCAGGCCAGTGCAAGAGAAAAGAATCTGCTACAAAATATTTTAGGGAGCTTATTATTTAGACCAAGATGCCGGACACCATGGGCATTAAAACACCAAAATACTGTGCATACAGATGTGCAGGATTTTAGATACAAAGATCCAAAAAGCTAAAGGGCAACATTTCAGTAAGCTTAATGAACTTGTTTCAAGACATTTAATCTTTAAACTAGAGAAAAACTAGAGATTTTTCACTTATTTCAAGAAAAAAAAAATCTTTTATTAAGTGAAAAAATCTGCCAAAGGAACAAGTGAAAAGTCTCCAGTTTTAAGCTGCACTGTCTAAAAACAAGTTCATATATCTCACTGAAATGCTACTTGTTAGCTAAATGTGTCTTATTTTAAGTGTACTGAGATATTTCGACTCGAAATAAGACAAATATACTTGGTAAGATTTTGAGTTTTTGCAGTGCAGTCAGCTGTCTATCACCAGGTGACCTGCGCAATCACATTGAGATTGAAAGTGGTGGCCACAGGTGGAGAGTGTTGCAGGCTCAGCCTTTAAAGAACCATCTGGTTGTCACGCAACTTGCAATTGTTTGCAAATTGTAAAGAATTTCAATAAAATCTGCATCCCTGATTTGCTCTAGTTGCCATCGGTCTCTGTCCTATTTTCGCTCTAGTGTGACTGAGCTATTGATTAATAACATACAGAGAAATTATAATCGCTCTCCTTGTAAAACAAATAGGAAGGTGACAAAGTTAAAGGACACAGCAGCACGGCAGCAGTGATGACTTTATTTCCGATAGATAAACCTACTGCAGGTCTTGCAGTGTGATTTCTTTATTTTGTTTTAGCATTTTAAGTCAGTGGCAGGACAGCCCACACTTTCATTTCATAACCTCTATAAAAGGCCTTGGTGGGGCTGATTGCAAATGTTCTATTTCTGTCCACTGGACAAATAAAAATGTATTTTAATGCTTGAATAAATGAAACTCTACTTAACAAAATTGGTTTAAAAATGCCTGTATTATAATGCTCGTCTTGGCTCAGAACAAAATCTCTGTGGATGGGTGCCAAAAATTTCCTCCTCTCTTAGAGTATGTTTTCTTTTCCCCCCCCTTTTTTTTTTAAGCCAAATCAAGCTTAACAGCATCCCAGCTTGAAGTGGCTTCCTGATGTCGCCAAAAAAAAAGTCAGAAAAGACCAACCCTGCACACACACAACAAAGAGCCTCGTATTCTTCATAGGGCCACCGACTAGGTGAGGATTATGATTCCCTGACAGACCAGAAATAGTCTCAGAAGAAAGGGAAACGTGTTCAAATCAAAGTGCAAAAGAGAGCAGGAAAGTGAAAATGAAAGTGTAATTGGGGTTTGGTCTTTGTTTTGTTTGCGTTTTTGTTTTTAATAACCAAATAAACATCTTCAGAAAAAACGCTTCAGCGATGGAATTAAAACAAAACGATGACTCATACGAGAGTGTTTGAAATGCACAGACAGGAGGTAAATGTTTGTGCGATGCATACAGCAGTGTTTATATATACTGCGCACCGCACACATTAAACAGAGTAGTTTCGCAATCCCTCACAAACACCAAGCACCATCTATTATGCTCACTGCAGATTCAGCTAAGTAGGTAGTTCTTAATTACACCTCACAGATAACTTCTCTTGTTATTGGGTTCAAACATCAAAAAGGAAAGATACCATCTGTAGACAGAAGCACTGCTTTAATCCACTGTTTCTCTCTCCACACACACGCATACATGTACACACAGGGAAAGAGATCAGCCTCTGCTAGCTTTTTCCTCACCTTGAAAATAAGATTAAAATGTTATCGGTTGTACCACCTGCACAGTGCTGCTCTGACTTCACAGATACAACACATCACGCCTAATCCTGAGTGTAAGATATGTAACACACACAGATCTGGGCACACAGATCAGCTAAAACAGCTTACAGACACTTGTTACCACGGATTGTTACTCTAATGGAGGGGTTTTCTTTGAGAGCACCTCTATATTCCATTATTACATTAGAAGCGAGACAAGAGGATAGGAAATTCTCGAAAAAAAAAAAGGATCTCTGCCAAAGTCCTCATTGCTACAATAAGTTTGGTGAAAGGATGACACCAAGTGGTCAATTAGGATACTGCAATATTGTTCAAAAACTTAATATCAGGGTCATTTTCATGCTTTAAAAAAATAAATAAAACAGATATGATTAATAAATAATTAAATATGAATGTAGTCATGATGTTACTTTTTCAAAAGAAGCACTCCTCAAGATATCGGTACAGAAGTCTTTGCATCTGGAAATAAATCCAATCAGTTCATCGATCATTGCACAAGTTTAAAATAAGAAAGGATGCATCTACATTAAATCTTTCGTTACCGGGGGGGGGGGCTCTTAGGTCAAATGATTTGGGCCTATATTTATTAAAATTCATAGTAAAACACCAAAGAGACAATTTGTAAAGAACAATTCAGAACCATTTATCAACTTCCTCCGCAGGAAGTAAACTGTCGTTTTAAAAAAAAAATATATACTAAAAATTAATTAAATAATGAATGTTCTTCTAGATTATGGCAATCGTGACTCCCCCCCCCAACAGTTTTCTTTATGATGTAATCAATAGGGCAGCGTTGTTAACACATTCCCTCAACATGAAAGATCGCCGGTACAAGACAGGGAGGAGGCACAAATCCCCGGGAGCAGACACAAATCCCTGGGAGGATTGCGTCAGGAAGAGCATCCAGCCTAAAACTCGGCGCCAAATCAAATATGTGGCTCCATCTGCGGCGGCAGCTCCTTACAAATAGGGGAGCAGTCATAAGCTTTTTCTTTATGATGTAATTTTCCTTATTAAAAACTAAATCTAAGCACCGATCAATAAACATCAATCAGCGAGCATCAATTTTTTTTTTATACAAAGTTGGCATAACAAGAGGTATAGCAAGAGAAGTTGCTGTTGCAGACATTAACTACTGCACCTACTCTTAACCAATTGCAGTGACCTGTGGATCTGTTTAAACTTGTAGTATTCTGCAAAGGAAAACACATTTTTTGAAGTATTTTTAGAAGTAGGCTTGCCAGTTTGAATAAATGTTACAGCTGATAAATGTAGGCTCTGATCCATGGCTGACAAGTGCTTGTGTGCTCACAGGCACACTGCAGTTGACGCAACACGATACGTATATTCACAGTCTTTTACTGATCAACTGTATCGACTGACCTATCTTTGCACACAGTAAACGTCACGACACATTCTTGTGTTTCATTCTTTAGTTACATTGAAACATTTTTAAACGTTATTTGAATAACCGTTCTGAAATGCACAGAATAATTCGGGACAAACACTTTAAAAGATAAATATACAAAAAGGAGGCCCGCAAAGCCTCACACAGACTGTATTGCAACACAACATAGTTCTGTAGCATTTGAAAGAAATACACATATTTAGGTTGTCTTTTTATGAAGATGTATTTTGGATGTCTATCAACATACATCAAGGTGGATCCTCTGGTGGCGTTTGAGATTACATTTCTGGGTGAAGCGTTTACCACAGGCCAAGCAGCAGTATGGTCTCTCTCCAGTGTGGACGCGACGGTGCGCTTTAAGGTTGCTCAGCTTGGTGAAACTCCGGCCACAGAGCGAACAGCAGAAAGGCCGCTCACCTGTGTGAGTCTGCAGGTGGGCCTTCAGGTTACTGGGATGGGGGAAGCACTTCCCACACTGGCCACAGCGCAGCAGGTGCCTTGGAGCGGCGTGAGACTGAGAGTCTGAATGGGTACCGGGATTGACTTGATGAGAGTTTGCAGGGTGGTGCTGGGACCGGTTGCTGACCCAGGAGTCTCCAGTTCGGTTAAGTGTCGACGTCTGTTTGTCACCCAGGTGAACTCGCTGGATTGAGGATACAGCAGGAGGTGCTTTGGATGTGGAGGGAATTCTGTGAAGGTTTATAACTTGAGAGGGAGCTATAGACAGTGCTGCAGCGGTACTGTTTGAGAGAGTGTGAGAGGGCTTTTTCATCGGTCGGTGGAGATGCTGCAAAGCAGCTTGCAATCTGAAACCTGAACCACCTTTGGAATGTAGTTTCATAACCTCTTGCACAGCGGCTTTTTGAGAAATGTGGTTTAGTCTGTGTGCGTCTGTACTCACCTTGTGCTGCTTTACTGAACATGAGAAAGAGGACATACCTGAGTTTGTTATTTTCTTTTCTATATGCTCGCCTTCCTCACACCCATCAGAATCGAGAATGACTTCCTTCTTGATAGTCAGGCCTAAAACATCACTGTGTTTTAGTCTTGCCTTAGGGGACCCTGAGGATGAAATGTTATCTCTGCCTGGGGTAACGTGACTGTCTGCTCTGACAGAATCGGACAGCACATGATCTGCTTTAGTTTTGACTGGATCGCGTTCCTTTTCAGCTCCAAGTCTGGGATCCTGCAACAACTCAGCGCCTGTGACAGTCAGGCCAGCCCAACTGGCATCTATTTCCAAAGATGAAACACGCGGCCGATCTGTAGACAGGTGTGTTTCCTGCCTGTCTTCAGGAAAGCCATAAACAGCAGCTATCTGTGAGTCTTTCTTCATGACAGTTCTCAATAATTCCTCACTGTTTTCTTCAGTCTGTTTGGGTTGAACCTCAACTGCCCCACACTCGTTGTCTGATCCAGGTCCCTCTTCATCTAGAAAATAAGGATTTTTCTTTATAAATATGGAAACTAAAAGAAAATAAAAATAAATAAATAAAAAATGCAACAATGCTATTGTTTCTTTCGGACCTGAATTCATTTTAGGCGGACAAAAAAAATTCTACATTCATTTTGGAGATCGCGGCTGCTTAGCTGCAGAGAAAAGAGACCTATTTAATGCCCCCTGTCATCTGCTAAATTTGAAAAACCATTTTATTCTAATTTACTTTAATGAATATATTAAGCTAACTTGTTGTATTATATCCAACTATTTGCATTATATTCCTTTGTACTTTATTTAGATTTTTACCTTACATTAGCTACTTTGTTTGATCATATCAGGCTTATTGAAAAAAAAAAATCGTAATCTTTTCTGTTCTCGGTTGTCTTTAATGTTTAAGGTCTATTCAATCATATGTTTGCATGCACATCATTGGAGGTATCATTAATGCTGAAAAACACCAACTGCAATCCAGGTGACACTTACTGAGAAAATTTCTAGCTTAGTTCAACATTCTTCATGTAAAGGACACACAAACCTGTCATGTACTGGGGGTGGAATAACATCAAGGGATGTGGCAATTCATTTTCCGCAGGAGCCACAGAGATAAATCTAATACCGAGCAGACCTGAGTTCAGGTTAACAAGTCAAGCAAAGAATAAATTGTAAAGCAATGTGTCAACCATAACACCTGCTCAAGGGGTTAGGGCACACAGGGCTATATCACAGCACACGGTGGGGTAGAGAGGGTATGTGTTTGTGCAATAAATAATGCTTAAAGTTCCTTTAATATGGACAGACCAAAAGAAAGACTAACAATACATACCACTACAGTTCCACCCTCCCATATGCACAGAAGAGCATGATGGCTGACTAACTTCTTCCTCCTTCGTAGCAACAGCTGACCTCACATCCTTTTCTTCTGTTGCCTGAAGACATACAGCGCATGAAATACTGTGAATATCCACTGGTTACATTTACCAATTTAAAGAGCCATTATAGATATTGTTGTTTTTTATACAACATTATAGATCTCATAGCATGTGAAATGTGTCCAGAAGCACCCAATAAAATACTGACACATAAAGAAGATGATGATGATTTCATGTCATTACAACATCATAACTTTGCTCTGGTAGTCACTTAATCTGGTTCACCTCTGACTCCCTTTCAGGGCTCTGTACAGCTGTAGCACTGTCTGCCTCTGGTAGCGACTCTGATGTGACTTCTAGTCTGCAGCTTGCTGTCCATCTTTCAAAAGAGTCACTCTCCGTCTTCACACTAAGGCCTCTCACTTGCTCTTAAAAAAGAAAAAAAGAAAAAGAGAAACACAGCAGTTTTTACAATGTTTAGGGTATCCTGTGACCTATATTAAATCCATTTTACGTCTGTTTCTTCTTACCACCCTGATGATCTTTAGGCCTTTCTTCAGCGGTGTCACTGGACACTTCCACACAATGCCTTGCACAGTGCACACCCCTTCCAGTCTTTCCTCCTTCTTTCCCTGCTTGATCCTTGATTTTGCTCTCAGTCCACTGCAGCTGCATCCTCAGGGACTCTATCTCTTGGCTCCTGCGCTTCACCTCCACCAAAAACACGTCTTCCACCAACCTGGTGACCTCAAACATGGCTGTCTTCACTACAGCCTCCATCACATCTGAAAGCTGGGTCTGAAAGGTGACTATGAGGGTGTCCAGGTCCGACATGGTGCACTCTATCAGCCTTCCTTGTTAGCTGTTACTCACGGGACTTATGTGCTTTAGTGAATGAATGCAAAGGAAAATGACGTTTGATGTTTTTTTAAACGGTGTATTGGAAAAATCCTGCTACATATTGTAAACTGAAGGCCATAACCGCAGTTTCTATTCAACAATACACCAATTTTCCGCTGTCGGTATTCCTCGTGAAGAGGGATAAGCTCTTATTAATAACATTATTAATGGTTAAAAGCAGCCTAACGCGATGTTTACTGAGATGAGACGTCAATTTGAACTGTCAACTAGCCAGCTAATATTTAGCGGTAGCATTCGTGTGCTATCGTTTCCAGTACTAGTGCTACAGACACTGTAAACAGAAGTGAAATCTTAACTGTCGAGATGTTTCACGGGTGGGTTTTTGCTTTCGATTGTAACAACTGTTTAGATAAAGGAATTAAATTTGCGTTGAACTGAGCTAGGTACTCATCACTCGCCTGTGGTCCTTGTTTTTGCTCGTAGCGTCACACACAACGCAGTACGGTGGCCTCGACTGGAGACGAGTCAAAAAACGAAACGCGTTTCACCAAAGTGAAACCACCAGGCTGCACCTGGCAGTCAGTTTTAACCTGTAATCGTTTTTCATACATTTTTTTTTTATATCATATTTTCTTTCCGGCCGACTGGACAGCCTTGGAAAATGTGAAGCAGAGTATAAATTTTGGACTTTTTATACTTTATGAAAGTAATTAAGTATTAGATAATTAAATGACAGAAAATGTCCTGTAATTTCACACATTTCTTAATTTTAGGCCAAAACGTCACACTCCTTTCATTTACTAAAAAGTGTTTGTTTTTTTTCAATATCTTGAGAATTAAATATGTAGTTAAACTTATTTACACTGACAGAAAAGCAGGGGATTTTCCCACTTTTTTTTTAGAACTCTGTTTCCAATATTCTTGTGAGGATTATATGCATCAATTTGTACCACCTTGTGGTGGAAATGTCTTTAAGGGAAATGCCAGTGTATATAATAATAATAAAAATATACTTATTTTTACTGTAAAATAAAAACACAAGGTAAACAAATTAAATCATAACTATAAAACTTATCAAAGTAATTGGATTGTATTCTTTGTATTGCTTTCAATAAATTATTTCAGTGTATCAGGCTCTAGGTTTATTAGGTAGCAAACAGGTAACATGACTTTTAAACTAGAAAAGCAGTGCCTCTGAATTTGTTTTGAGAAAAACTGTCCTAACATCATGGAGTCTGTGTTCACATGGGATTAAGACTGTTCAGCTGCTGTCTAGATCACAGTGCTGTTTGGTGCATGTGGTAGGGATAGTTATGTTTACCATAAAAGATTAATCAGATGTATGAATTCATATTTCAGGAGCAAACAAAAGCAACTATTGAAACCAAAAAGCCCCTGTTACAAGACATATTATTCTGACATCGCTGCTTCTTTAAGGCTCTTATTGAAAGCGACAAATGTGTGTATTTTAAATATTAGGGAGAATGTTTTCTTTGAGTCTATCAGCTGTCAGTTGTTTTATTTGTATGGCTCTTTATTAAATACAAAAAGTCTTATTTTGTCATACAGGATTCTGTTTAGTAGCTAATCTTAGACAATAAATGTTAAAACACACACAAGTGTTACATCTTAGGTTTTTCCTGAGTCAAACTTTTCCCTTTACTCTTTGTCCATCTAGAAGCTCTTATTGACTTTTCCAATCAATACCAGTTCTTACAGCATCAAATAAAGCAGAGGTCAGACTTATGCCAGGCTCAGTCTACAAACTATAGACATCTATATAATTTCTTGCAGTTTGATCAAGATACAGAACAAAGTACAAATTGGTACCGAAAACATTAAACGCTTTCAGTCTTTTTTCCATTACTACCTGGGTGATGTCATTAGGAGGTATGTGCCAACAAGTACCTTTAGGAAACAAGAATATAAACAAATGATGGCATCTAAAGCCAGTGTTATTTTCAATCAGCTGTGTAATCACAAAGATATTGTTGGTCATGTTTTTCAGTTATACGGAAAGGCAGTTTATTTATTTCTGATAAGTATAAAATATACAGCAGTAATTGATTACAAATAAGACTTATACAACTGAACATGATAGACATTATCTATCCATCACAGGCTCATTAATACAAATATTCACTTAAAACTTCTGATATCACAAATAATATTAAATAATTTGATACTTCTTCTCCCAAGGAATTATAGATCTGTCATGTGCTTGCGTTGATGGGATTTCAGATGATCCAGGCGTTTGAAGCTGAGGCCGCAAACAGTGCAGCAGTATGGTCTTTCCCCTGTGTGGGTACGCTGGTGAACCTTCAATATGTCTGCCCTTGTGAAGCTCTTGTCACACATGGTGCACCGATGAGGTTTTTCCTGTGTGTGAATTCTCTGGTGCAACTTGAGATTCCATAGACGGCTGAACTTATTCCCACATACTGTGCAGCAATATGGTTTGTCCCCTACTTGACCACATTTGTGTGCCTTTAGGTCAGAAAATGAAGGAAAGCCTTTACCACAATGGCTGCAGGGGTGAACCCCCTGCCCCAAATGAGTCCTTTGGTGGACTTTAAGGTTACAAGCTTGAGTGAAGGTCTTTCCACACTGGTTGCAGGAGTATGGGGGGCCTTGTCCAGTGCCTTTGTGTGTCTGTTTGTGAGCCTTGAGGGAAGCAGAATCGGGAAAGGACATGGAGCACTGATTGCAAGGGTATCTCCTTGCTCCTCTAACTGTTGCCTGATGCTCCATCTGTTGTCCCAAGTTTAAGGTATTGCTGTACGTATCTGAGGGCTCATACATATCCTCAGTGCTGTCTAGAGAAGGGCCGATGCGCATACCCTGGCCCCGGAAGCTGAATCTACTACCTGAATCACTGGACACTTGTTCAGGGTACAAGACATTTGTGTCCTGCAGATATCCCTCCTCATTAATTAGTAAACAGCTGAACTCTCCACTTACATCAATGTTAGTCCTAGAGGGGGAACCTGAGCGTGAACCTTCCTGATCCTTTCTGTTCCGGTGAGTGCTTGTTTGGTAAGCTTGATGATCAGCTCCTTCCGGTGCTTCCACATCATCATCATAATGGCCCACATAACTCAGATCTTTGCCAAGGTGGGATGGTGAACCATGCATCCCATCAAAATTACCCATGTCTATCATTCCAGTGTCTCCATATCCAGACTTGTCAATGCCATCTAAGTCTTCCATGCCATACCTGTTTGGGAATAAAGGTTCAGATGGTTCACTCGAGTGTCCATCGTGGTTTGATTCTGCTCTTTGCTCAAATCCAGTTTCCCAGTTTACTTGGCACTTTGAGATCTTTTGGTCATTAAAACGTTTACTGGGCCCTGGAAGAGCTGACGCGTCTGTTTCTGAAACACGAGTGGTGACAGAAAGTTAAAACAACAGTGCATCCAATATACACCATACATTCACTTGTCTCTATTTGTACAGCACTCTAAAAATTAATGTGAAATTAATTTGCTAAATTTTCTGTATGTACCTGCCCAGAGACTTACCATCTAAGCTGATGTGCCACCCTTGCGACTCATCATTTTCTGGTGGGATCTGAAGAGCTTCTTCCTTGAACAGTCCAGTGCCTTGAATACCTGACGACTGAAGAAAAAAGTGGAAAGACAACAATAATCCATCATATTTGACCTTAGTTGCCTTAAGTAGAACCCAAAATTTGGGAAGCAGATCTAACTTAATGCTTAAGAGTTTTTTAAAAAAAAAAAAAATTATATACTGAAACATATTACATGGATGCCGTGGAATATGCACAGTCTCTTGCCATACCCCTCACAATTTTAACATACATTAACATTTAAAATGATCCAATTTTCCTGGTGCTTGGGTCACCAAGAGAGCATTAGCAAACATTTCTCTCCCCCCACCAAAAAAAAAAAAATCCTATTTATTCATTAAATCTAAGTTTCCTTGTTTGTCACACTTCCTGCACCCCATAGTATGAGAGTAAGTTGCTAAAACACATATTTTATACAGAACTTAGTTTATGACGCTGTATAATGTAATATATCATACCTGTGTTGCTTTTGTGGCACCGTGGGGCTCTATTATTTCCTGTCCTTCCTGCCTTGGTGTAGATCCATCAGTTGCCTGGGAACTATTTATTTCTTCATGTAGCACAATCTCTTGTTTCAGGCTTTTCTCTGTTACAAAAAAATAATAGATTTTTCCATTACAGAACGTGGCTTTTCTTGAATTTCAAAGATTTGGAAAACAAAATAGGGCAAAGGTCAGTTGAGTCATACAATGTCAAGAAGATTGCCTCTGAGCTCTAGCAGTCTTCTTTAAGCAGCAAAAAAAGGAATACATTTTTTGTTTTTAGTGAAAAGCATAATTAACTCATGCACTATGATCAGAATCAGTTTATTTTTCAAAATATGTTTAACTTAGGGATACGAATCCAAAAGCCAAAAGGAGAAATATGTGAATGTGGCTATGAAAATAGTCAAAAGAAACATATAATTATGTTTCTCTTGACACCCACGAGAAATATAATTATAGATTTCTTCTTTGGGGGAAGACATGTAGCAGAATATTACAAAGTTGTATAGACATCCTCAGGAGGATAACTTAAGGATGTTTTCTTTGAAGTTACAATGTCTGCTATATTCTGTAAGCACTACTGTGTTGGAGAAAAACTTGTTGGCATCTTGTTGTGTTGGTCTAAATGGCTCTGATTCTTTTACTCTATTAAATGACTGGAAGAGGTTATGTCCATGAGGAGAGGGCCCATCTATAAAACTGCCAGTGCACCTCTGACAATATTATCATGAATCTCCAGAAGCCAGTCTGGGGAGATGATCAATTCCCGACTGCATTTTTAGACACTTCAAATTTGTAACAGATGTTAAATTATAAAGCAAAGTAAATAAAGTAACAGTGTTTTTTGATTTTGGGATGTTCTTTGCCCGTTTGTATTTTATCAATCTGAGCAACGGGAAAAAGAAACAGTTAAAACTGGTACAAAGGAGTCCAAACTGTGCCAAGAAAATATGCTCCACCCCATTACACCAGCAGCAGCCTGAATCACTGATACAGGGCAGGATGGAGTTATGCTTTTACACTGTTTACACCTAATTGACCTAATACTGAGTGACTAATTTGATTGACTGTTGTCTTCCTATCAGCTCAAAGCAGTCTGTACATTCTCCTTTGACCTCTTGCATCAACAGATCATTTCTGGAGATGGTTGTACATGAGAAAAAACAGTTTCTAAAATACAGAGCAGCTTGTGTGGCATCAACAACCATAACAAGTTCAAAATATTTTAAATGAACTTTCTTCCGCATTCTGGTGCTTGATTTGAACTACACCACATTCTCTTGACCATTTCTGCATGCCTAAATGCACAGAGTTGCTGCTATGTAATTGCCTCAACATTAATTGTGTTAATGAACAGTTGAACTGATGTAACTATTGAAGCATCTAGAGAGGGTTTATTTGCGTGTGATCTAATTCTCCAACCTGGCTGTGTAAGTAGTAGTTACAGAGGTAAGATATGCAGAGGTTAGACAGTACACCATAGGGTGAATACTGCAGATTAAAGAATATGTAATGCAAATCCAGGCAAAACTCTTAAACAACCACAAGGCGTTTAAAATGTATGCTGTGTATACTGCATTTCTACAGCTGTGGTCTGAGGTAGTGTAGTCCAATCCCAAATATTTAAATAGTCACATGTCTTAAAATGTTTGCAATACTTATAAACCTAGATTTTTTTGTAATGGATATTGTTAATGTAATGTTAAATCTAATGACAGGTTACCTTTTCATTAGCCTTAAGAAAATGAATACAGGTTAAAAGATGGACAACCAACCCCTAGAAAGACCCACCTGAGGCTGTGGGTTGGTTCTCAACAGATATCCCGACTTTTCCACAGTCAATGCATCTCCCCCTCCAGTCTCCCTCTCGTTCTTTGCGACGACTTTCCGACCACTTCAGTCGCCTCTTTAGGGACTCAACCTGCTCTCGGCACCGCGTTACTTCTTCCAAAAAACTGTCCTCCACCAAACGGGTGATCTCATACATAGCAGCCTTGAAAACAGTCTCCATGACGCCAGAAAGCTGTGACTGAAACGTTAGTATAGACTCCGCCATTATATCTGCGCTGTGGCTTAAAGTCTTTTTGATAAACTGAAAAAGATAAGAAAAAATGACTGGCAATTCCGAGCCTGTTGTTGTTGGGTGGCCACAGCTAAAGTCGGCGTCTCCAAGGTAGCTGTGTTTCCTGCCCGATTCTTACACGTGTTTTTTGTGTAGTCAATGTTTTATGGGTTGTATTGGTTGTCCGAGGTTGCAGTTTGGTTGCTTTCATGAACCCTGCTGTTTAAACAAAGTGCCATGCTAACGTTAGCTGCAACTAGCTCGCTGCATTAGTTCTGATTTATATTTAACGGATTCTGGAAACTATTTAATTAAAAAAAAAACATGAGCTCGCTTGAAAATGTTAACATAAACTATCGCATCCTTTATATTATCGTGTATTTAAAACTCAGGCTTAGTAGAAAAAGTAATTCAGTAGCTTAGCTTTACTCTTGCGTTATGACATTTCTCCTGATTCCGTAAACAACGACACTTCCGGTATTTAAATACGGGTCGTCGACTGGAACAATTTTCATTCTACGGAAGAAAGAAAAGAGAACTGGTTCCAGTGGGAAATATGCTTAAAGAGCACTAAATAAGAGCAGTGGATGAAGTATTGTCATATTAGGATAATGTTGACAGTGTTTGACATCCAAAACAGTTTTGTTGTTTCTGTAAATCTCATTTAGCATTTTAAAGTTCACCTCTTTCACGTATGAAACAGGAATTCAAATGTTTTCACCGTTTAACTTGTGTTGTGTGCTTTTTGTGTGCGATTTTTTTAGACAACCCATGAAATGGTTCAGTTTGCCTTGATGAAAGGCTTTTCAAAATTTGAAAATTGCAGTGCATTCATTAATAAATAATTTTATTAATGTACAAAATGAAGAATAGTAACTACAGAGTTCCTTGATGTAGACAAAGAGGAGGTGCATGTGACACAAATAAGATGAGATGGAGAGAGATGATCGATTATGGTGACCAACTTAAAGTAGATTAAGAGTTAATAGGCAATCCAAAACATGAAAAATGTATTGCTGTTTAGTTACAAAACTCTACATGTAAAGATTTTATTGCATTCTACTGTGATATCTAAACTTTAGCATGCACATCATCGCAGTCAGTGAGGGTACAAAAATGTGGTATTTTGTTAAAAGCACATTTATGTTTGGCAAATTGATTTCTTATAATTTACGAGACGTAATACATTTTGTTGTCCCTTATTTAAGGCCTTGACTATGGCTCAGAATGTACATTTTTACAATTAATGGACAGCATTTTAGTTTTGACATCCAAATAAACCTCAGTCTAAGTAATTCATCATTTGGAAAATATTACTTGTATTTTTGAAGTTCAGTTCAATTACTTTTGGAGGAATAGGATCTGAAATGTAATCTTTTTGTATTTTTTTTTTCAAATTACATCAATAAATAAAAGTAAGTAAAAAAGCATTAACTAAAGTTTGACACCCCGGATATCGTAAACGGTTCCGATTAATCCTCCGATCCAGACGGTGGCGGTAATGCTCTTCTCTTAAAAGCTGTTTACCAACTGCGGTTAAAGCAAAATTGACGAACAAGAAAGCATAATCTCAGCTGCAACGAAAAGATTGAGGTTTGTTGGTGTTGCGTGGGATTATACGACAGTAGTAATAATAATTTAGCACCGGCAGAACTGCTAGTTTATTTTTTGTTTACTGACTGAACTAAAATAAGCAAAGTTTGGCTTGAAGTGAAACACCGGATGCTTGCGTAAGTCAGTCAGCGAATGTGCGTCACACAAAGCAGAGACCGCGTCCGTCCGTCCGTCCATGTGAAGAAGCCATGTTGGTGGAGCTTCTGACGGCGTGCTTTTAAAGAAACGCCAGAGTAAAGACGCTCTTCCAGGTGGGCTCATATCAATATCCAGGAAGCAAAGGACGACATACCAATATGTCCTCGGACGATTTTCAGACGAAGTATGCCTCTTTCATGGAGAACATGCTGAAGAGCGCTGTTGCAGAAACCACGAAACTTTACGAAACTATGGTTGACGAGCTGAAGGCAGAAATATGCAGAATCAAGCAGGAGAACGAGGACCTCAGAACAAAATGCATCCAGTTTGAGAACGCGAAAAGCCAGTCGGTCAGTCAAAGAGAAAAACAAGCTCTTCCTGGGCAAAGCGACGTTTCCGAGAAACGCGACACAGCCGTGCAGTGTGGTGAGTTGCACAGCATGTTAGCCACCCCGAGCTAACTAATATTAACAGTTATAACTAGCTTATTATGGTATGTGTTGTGTATACATTTTACGTCAACATTTTACGTGTATTCGTCTTATCTGGAACACACTGAACGTTATATCCGTTAATGCTTCCCTCCTAGCATAGTCATCTAGAGCGTGGGATCCAAAATGGGAGGGAAACCATACTCTAGTTTCTCCATTTTTAGAAGACGGTGAACACTGGTCCAAACTTCCAAAAATCATGACGTTATGGCTACATGGAGTTCTAAAACTATATATATATATATCACACACACACACACTATTAAGGGACAGAAAAAAATGCTCTATAATTATTCAAATAAACTCTAGCACTGGTATAACTGATTTGAGCTAAATGGGCTGCTCTCTTGCAGCTCATGATCAGTAGTTCTCCTTGTATATTGGTAATTATAATTCCGATTAGCTAAAGGAGCTAGAACCAGTTCTAAATTGGCAATCAGTTCTTTAAGCCCCCTCGAGTGTATCATTTCTTTTTGTCCATTCTGCTGTAGACAGATACACATTACAAATGTGTTACGTCAGCCTCAATGGTTGTGGAGCTTTTGCATACCCCAGTTACATGCAGACCTGATTCTTATTCTGTGTGTACGCTATGTTCAGACTCAGAGGTTCTAAGGTTTTCCCACACAGGAAGCTGATGAGGTGCAAATGAGGGGGCTGATAACGAATTGGACAGTCTTTTACTAGTACTGGCATAGTGCCAGGCAAAACCAACGGGACATATAAAAAAATGAACGGAAATCTTACCAAAGTATAGCTTTAGTCCACACTTTAATTCAGGTATTGATAAGTTGTGTAATAATTCTGAAACCGAAACTACAATACAAAGGTCCATAAAATTGTACAGTTGTTATCAGAAAGCTCTTTAACACTGCACTTTAAAACATCAGAATTTTTTTTTTTCTTTAGAGGACGTGATGGTTTGATCCCAGAGCTGAAGCTATATGTATATTCAGTACCGGTGCATGTTTTTACCCACGAGTGCACCATATATGCGGTGGTTTGATTGGTCAGATCCATTTATGCATCCAAAACACTGAAAAAAGTTTCACTGCCATCCTTTACAACAAGAACAACGTAAGACTATATTTATTGATGGTTGTTTATACTTATTTATCTTCTAGTCCAATGGTGACTTTATGTTCACTTTTTCCCATACTGTACCTTTTTCTACCTACAGAAGATAAAGACACTCTGATATTATGAATGAAACAACTTTCTTTATTTAAAAAAAAAAAAGCGAACAAAAAACATGATGTATATTGGTTTAAGCAGCGGATAAAAGAAATTCACTCTTGTTTAGTGGCGGTAATCATTTCTCTCAGATGGCACTTTCCCCGCTATACTCAGAAAGTAGAGCGACTGTTGAGCAGCTGTGTCATACTTGGCTTCCACATTGGGTTTGTGGTAAAGCCGCATATCAGATCCACATATGTGCCTTCATTTAAGATAGCACTGCACTTGTTGTGTGTTTTTATAAAAAAAAAAAAATAAATCATTTACAGACTTGGACAAAATTGTTGGTACCCTTTGGTCAATGAAAGAAAAACTCACAATGGTCACAGAAATAACTTTAATCTGACAAAAGTAATAATAAATAAAACTTCTAAAAATCTTAACCAATGAAAGTCAGACATTGCTTTTAAACCATGATTTGTTTTCAACAATGGTGTCCTCCTTGGTCGTCTCCCATGTAGCCCACTTTGGCTCAAACAACGACGGATGGTGCGATCTGACACTGATGCTCCTTGAGCAAGAAGTTCCGCTTGGATGTCTTTAGAAGTCTTTCTGGGCTCTTTTGTTACCATTCGGATTATCCATCTCTTTGACCTGTCATCGATTTTCCTCCTGCGGCCATGTCCAGGGAGGTTGGCTACAGTCCCATGGATCTTAAATTTCTGAATGACATGTGCAACTGTAGTCACAGGAACATCTAGCTGC
>VUQR01027402.1:0-11849 GCA_015108515.1 Hemichromis elongatus | reverse complement strand
GTGGTTTTTTTTAGGTGTGCTTTAGACTTTTTTTTTTTTTTTTAAATGGTCTTAAATGAGTCTTTATAAACTAATCAAATATCACTTCAACCTACTGATTTAAAATTTCCAAAAATGAAGCAATGCCCAGCTAACACAAACGTTAGTGTGATGACTTAGTTTTCGTAGTGCTGATCAGACTCAGATCACTGAGGGGAGCGCGCTGGCGGGCGGCGTGGACACCCAGGTTTGTGACTGTGATAACTTTATGAACGAGGTGACGCAGGTTTACGAAATTCATACCACAAATACGTGCCATGAAAAATGTCAGATTCTTCTGAAAATCTTGTGAACACAATAAATTGTGGGAAACGTAATGTAGGATTTTCAGGACGATAGCACAGGCGCATGTACGAGGAGGCGCTGACAGCCCACAGTACTTCTCGTTGTTTATGTCCACAGTCTTTAGAGTGGCTAACAGTGTTGTTGCACATATGTACTTATGTCTGAGTATTTGTTTGCTTTTGGTGACTGGAGATTAGCATTTTCATCAGACCACACTGAAGATATAATCCTATTTGGTCTGGAAACACTCAGGACTGCAAAACATATACAGGAGAAAATTAATGAAGATGTGGAGCAAACTATCACTAAACCCACCTGATGAGATTATTAAAGAAATACTGCCATCCTTATCGTGATAAATGACTAACTGTTGAAAAAGCCCTTTGGTTTGTTTAGTTAGCATGGATGCATATATCAGGGAGATCATGAATCAGGATTGTTGCACTTCAGGAACAGAACTGAGAAGTTCTGCTTTCCTTCAGGTCCTCAACTCAGTGAACAGTGAGGTTAAAGGTTGATGATGGACACGCTCACATCATGCATCATATGACATCGTGTAATGTTTATCTGAGCATGCTAACATGCAGATATTTGCTAACCAGCACTAGGCACAACAGACAAACTTCTAACTGAAGATGAAAAAAGTTAAAGCATCCGCAAACTTGTTCCCACGTTTACTGCTTCTTTTTGTTTCTTATAGGGTTGAATACTTAGTGCTAGTTTTTAGTTAACAATAAACAGGCATTGCTCGGTCAATGAAGACTGATATATAAAGAATGAATGAAATTTGGTCCATTCCATACCGATCATACCAGCTCATAAAGTTTAACAGTAGAAAACTGGATCTGTATCCAGATCCAGGAGATTTTGGGCCCCATCAGGATCTTCAAGTGTTTTTCTGTTAGTCATTAATGAGTCGGTTCAAGTACTAATTAAAGAAGTACATTCTGTGGTTCGCAGGACTTCCAGGAGATCCTTAATATGTTCAACACCTTATGGGAAAATGTTAAGCTGGTCTATCCTCTATTATCATCAAAGCACCAAATAAGGATATTCTCATGCTGTTGGGATCCACATGTATAATCTTACGGACTCTACCCCGGTCCTCAGCACCTTTATGCTGCGTTTCACTTTCATTTGTCATCACTTGGTTTATACACTGTCAGATCTAATGGATTTCTGGCCCTTTACTGTTTGGATATCTCGCCTGAGCGTAAGGTGTTGAAAACAGAGACATGAAGGGTGTTTTTACTGCAGATACATTTCCTCAACTAGCTGAAGCATTAAATTTGTGTCCTGTCCTTGTCCCCGCATAATTCCCAACTCTAACTCTGACAGTAGAATAGAATAGACTTTTATTGCTATTGTACATATACAATAAATTGTTTATGCTTCACACTAATTATGCAGGTATAAAATATCAATAGTAAGATACAAGCTAGGTGAAAGCAGACGACAAGAACATTTAAATTTTATTTTCAATTTTATTTATACAGCACCAACAGCAGTCACCCCAAGGTGCTTTATATTGTAAGCTAGACCCTAAAATAATACATACAAAGTGATTGGTCCATGTACGACAGGAAACTGAAACTCATCCAGAGTAAAAGTCACGGCCCAATGTGGCTCAAAGGAAACTCCAGTTATGGGTCACATCTGGGCCGAGCATTTAGTGGTGTTATATGGTATATTGAGCATAAATATTTTTATTAGTGTAAATTCCAATTTTTACTAAATTTACTAAAACACAGTAACTTAGTAAAAACATAAATAAATACTGCTAAAAAGATGAGTTAATTTAAATCAAAAGGTAAAATCTTGTTTGCTTTTTATGCCAAACTGTCAAAAACTTTACAAACCAATCAGTCCCTTTATGGAATAATCTTTTCTTTTACGCCATTTCTATAAATTTGCTCTATTTAAACTGAAGATTGTCACAAAATTGTGGCATTTCATGCCTGCAGTTATTTCCTTCTAACCTTGTCTTTGTAGCACATTTGGTAAAGAACAGCATCTGAACCTTTTCTCCATCAGTGGATGTGTTTGCAGAGAGAAACATCAGCTGTGAATCAGCCTTAAACACAGAAACACAGCTGAAGCAGGACTGGACCATCTCCATGTGTTCCTCAAAGCCACACATGATCCTGTTTTGGTTGTACAGATCCAGAGCTTCACGTCCACATTTCCATTTTAGACGATGTTAACACTCTGACCCCCCTCGCTGTGTCTCTACAGTCATATTGCAGTATCGTATTATTTCCTGTTAAGTGAAGGTCGTTAAACCAAAGACGGAGTCTTGTGTGTCTCCTTTTTTGTGCAAAGCATGTGTGTTGTCCTTGTTATCGAGTGTTCGCAGTGGATCCAGGATTAACATCTGAGTTTTCAGGCATATTTTACTTTATTTTATCCATAAACATTTATAAATCACACCTGAGCTTCAAATGAACATCATGTAATAAAATGCAAACTATTAGTTCTGGATTTTGTTGTTATGTCGATTTTAATTTACTGAATTTGAATCTAATAGTTTCTCTACAGTCTGTAAAATAAAAGACTAAATGTCTATTTTTCCCTCTTATATAGACAGTAGGTCTGTAATGTAGTAAAGTGTAATCTTTTGATTACACAATGCCACATAAAGCCAATAATCTGTGAGGTGTCAGGCAGAAAGCGACAGCTTGTTGTGGTGATTTTCTCAGTGCGAGCTTACAGGACCACGTCACATCACTCTGCAGCTGACAGTGAGGTCTGTGCTGTTTATCTGCGACTGTCTGCTGACAGTTCACATGAATCAGCAGCACTGGCAGCCCTGATGTCTGATCTGATAACAACCTTGGAGAACATAAAATATTTATTCTCCCCCTCAAACAACATTTTATTATTCCTACAAAAATGATTCATGGGCCACTATTATTGTTATTATTAGAGACGGGCTCAAAGTAAAGCTGCTGTCCTTGACATCGAGAGCAAGCAGCTGAGGCGGTTCAGGCATCCAACCGGATTCCTCCCTTATCCCAAGAAACACATCAGGACTTCCATAGAAGAGCATGACTGAGGTTCAGGCGCACGCTGAGACTACTGCCCCCGTGACCCAGGCTGGGATGAGAGAGCATTGGTGGATTATCATTACCATCAGAGTTTTAACAGATATTTACAGTGTGACCGCATCATTTGTGTGTATATATGATTTGTTTGTTTGCAGAGTACCAACAAATTCAGTAAAGAAATATAGAGTGAAAGGTGTGTGAGCAAAGTTTGTGAATGTATTTTATGCTCATGAAAAATGCATTTGAAACTTGAGTTGCGTACTTCTT
The DNA here is from genome assembly GCA_015108515.1 of Hemichromis elongatus. NCBI lineage: Eukaryota > Metazoa > Chordata > Actinopteri > Cichliformes > Cichlidae > Hemichromis > Hemichromis elongatus. Next base: position 8,211 of record VUQR01027402.1, on the reverse strand, counting down.
ACACTGTAAAAACGAATCATTAAACACAAGTACGACTCAGTAATTTCATACTTCCTACTTATCTTTGTTTTTGTTGCGGTTTTATGTGAAACATATATTGGACAGACCCATAAACACGCTCATCGTTTGCCTTCAGCACCGCTGTCGCCATCATTAACAGTCTGCTGCTGCTCTGGAGACCCTCACTGATTAAACGCTGAGGTGATTACTAGGTTAATTGAACTGGGAAATGTGATTTGCATGTGTGCTTTGGTATGTGGTGTTCAGCATTTCTGTAGAAAGAATCCAGCAGCAGATCAATGTAGAGAAAGGCACCAGATAAATTACATAAAACTTAATAACAGTTCAAGTTTTATGTGCAAAATATTCTGAAGGCGTACGTCACAGCCTTGATTTCTTGATCATTTTTACTTCAGCTGATGAGAATGTGGTCACACTGGCCCTAAAGTGTGGACAGGCAGACCTTTAACTTACAAATTAACTGACACGTAGTTTTCATGGAGGAACTTGGCTGCAAACATTCAGCAACTGAGAAAAGTGAATGAGAGTACACCTCTCTCTCTCATGTCTCACGTTCTGAAACATGTTGGCTGCAAAGGTGAGGACAAACTCTGAGGACAAATATTCTGTGTTTATACACTTTAGCTTTTACTAGCAACTTGCTAATAATTAGGCACATCTCAGCATCTTCCATACAGACTATGGATGATTGCACTGACCTGCTAGAACCAATGCTATTGCAAGGAAAGTTTTGGTGCAGCATCCTCTTTGTGACCAGTTTCCCTCAGCGACTGCCACAATCGGTAGAGGTGGGTTGCAAAAGCAGTCTGTAAATGCACAACAGCTGTGCATCAGTTGAGCTGTTGGGATTGCCGGTGACTTTGAGGTCCATCTGACCTGACACTATGCTTATTATCTGTTTTCTGATCCTCAGTTTGCCAGGCTGCCCATGGGCGCTTTGCTCAGAAGCTGATGAAAGACTTATTTACCAACTACACCAATGCTCTGCGGCCAGTGGAGGACACCGACTACATCATCAATGTCACGTTACAGGTCACTCTTTCCCAGATCATTGACATGGTAATCAAACACTGAATGCCTATCCAGCTCTTTATTCTGTATCTAGTCAGACAGGTAGTGGTGTGACCTTGCCTTTTTCATGGATTTTCACCAGGATGAGCGGAACCAGATCCTGACTACCTACCTGTGGGTCCGCCAGGTATGGATGGATGCCTTTCTCACATGGAAGAAGGAGGACTACGATGGCCTTGACACCATCCGCATACCCAGCAGCTATGTTTGGAGACCTGATATTGTTCTGTATAACAGGTAGGTGTATCATCCTGCTGACTGAGCTTCAGGATATTTATTGATATGTTTTCAAACTCCATCTTCATCTCTATTCTAGTGCAGATGATGAGTTCTCCAGCTCCATGGAGACCAATGTTGTTCTCCGTAATGATGGTGAAGTCACGTGGGACCAGCCAGCCATCACCAAAAGCTCCTGCTCTGTTGATGTGGCCTTCTTCCCCTTCGATGTGCAGCAGTGCGACCTAACCTTTGGCTCTTGGACTCACAACGGAAACCAGATGGACTTGTTCAACGCCCTGGACAGCGCCGACTTGGCCGACTTTGTCCCCAATGTGGAGTGGGAGGTCAGTAATGGTTTCATGTGTTCAGTAAATCCTAATGAATGTTATGACGAAACCAGATAATTTCTCTAACCAGGTTCTGGGAATGCCAGCCAAGAAAAATGTCATCTTGTATGGCTGCTGCTCAGAGCCATACCCTGACATTACCTTTTCCCTGCACCTGAAGAGGCGGGCGTCCTTCTACATCTTTAACCTCCTCATTCCCTGCATGATGATCTCCTTCCTGGCTCCGCTGGGCTTCTACCTGCCAGCGGACTCAGGTGAAAAGGTTTCTCTGGGTGTCACAGTGCTGCTGGCCCTCACCGTGTTTCAATTGCTTGTAGCTGAGAGCATGCCGCCCTCTGAGAGTGTCCCACTGATAGGTGAGAACAGTCTCTGACTTTTATTAATATCTATGCATTTAAAAAAAATTTATTATGATTGATAAATTTTGATGCAGATAAAGTTTATATTCATCATCCCTCCTGCAAATGGAGGGATACATCCCTCTGCATTTGGCTACATTGTATCTACATGGACAGTGGTCGTGAGAAAACACCAGCAATAAGAAAAATGCTGAAAAGGCAAACAAAACACAACAGAAATGGGAAAGATGAAACCGAAATAGGAAAAAACAGATTTCCAAAAGCACAAGGGAAGTGTTTCCCTGGGAGACAAAAAACTGACGGACCAGTTGCAGGAACCAAAATATGCTAAGAATTGTGCTGGGAAACACTTAAAAGAAGTCGATGATCTATCGGTTTTGAGAGGAAAGAAAAGATGAGAGGTAAGTGTATTAGCCTAAAAATCCGTCATTAGTATTATATGAATCATGAGATTAAAACACACAACACGCATGTTTTGGTTCCTTTGGGTTTTAAGGCCGTGAATCTTGAAACTAGAATATTTTCACTTGTTCAATTGGCAGATTTTTGCACCTAATACAAGATATTATTGTTTGAAATAAGTGCAAAAAATCTGCCAATTGAACAAGTGATGTTTTCTTTACAGTATTGTGTTCATTGATTGTTTACAGTCAGATATTTACTTCACTGACTTCAGAAATCTTTTGTAGATGCATTTAAAATTATGCAATTTGGATAAAAGCAGCACATCTCACTGTTTGTTGTTGTCGATGGATTTGAGGACCCTTTAAAACCTCCAGCTTGCAGTGTTCACTGAGTCACTGAGCATTGGCATCAGTTACATGAGATCCACTGACAAAGATGATTCAGATACACCCAATCAGAATGATGCGAGCAGCTGGGATGAAGGAGGGTTGCAAAGCAGCTTGCATCTTACATTAATTGTACTTTTTTTTTGCAATGCAGCAACTACCCAAGTACCTCTGCAGTAAATAAAGAAGTATAAGAGCAATGGCTGCTTGTCTGCAGCTGCCTGTGCTCACACCCACTTTAGACTTCACAGGGTTAAACAGAGTCTCCTATATTCACCAGCTGCATGCTTTTACTGCAACTAGGACTAAGCCTTGATTTGATGTTATAGGGAGGCCATATAAGGGACACCAACCTCTAACTGATTATTCTGTCTTTTTTCAATAGGAAAGTACTACATTGCCACCATGACCATGGTCACTGCATCAACAGCGCTCACCATCTTCATCATGAACATCCACCACTGTGGCGGGGAGGCTCGTCCCGTGCCTCAATGGGCCGAGCGCTTCATCCTCAAGTACCTTGCCCGCATCTGCTTTGTCTACGAGGTGGGTGAGAACTGCCTCGGTGGTGCCAGGAAAGAACCTTTATCACAGGAGGTCTCTGACAGCTCATCAGACAATGGCGGCAGCACCAAAGGAACAAATTGGGATGTCAATGGGAAAGCGTGGGCAGGAAAGGTGGAGGAGGAGCCTCTGAAAGTGGGGCAGGAAGTGACCAACCAGACAGACTGGAAAGAGGATCTGTTTGTGACCATTGACCACTCAGAGGAGAAAGGAGCTGCTGGACGGCGTGAAGAGCAAGGGGAGGAATCAAATTGTAGTGAGCTTGAGGAGGAAAAGAAAGGCGTAGGTGGTGAGGGAGGAGGTGGAGCTGGGGGGAACAGGAGGGAGATCTTGGTGAGGTGTGTGTGCCAACACCAGGGACTGGGCAAAAACGTTGAGTACATTGCCAACTCCTACCAGGATCAGCGAGCAGCCCAGCTGCGCATCGGTGAGTGGAGGAAGGTCGCCAAGGTCATGGATCGCTTCTTCATGTGGCTCTTCTTCATCATGGTCTTCTTCATGAGCATCCTCATCCTGGGAAAGTCCATCTGATGGAGCTCGGCCTAAGAATCCACTAGATGATAAAATGATTTTTTTAACCATTAAATAATTATTTGGGTTTTTTTTTTTGTTTTTTCCCCCTTTTTTCTGACACACGTAAACAGCTAAAAACCTGAATGTCAGACGGTTTAAAGGTCTGTTTACTGTTTTGTGAGCTGGTATCAGGTAGCTGCCCCTCAAAACATTTTCCACCAGAATATTAAATTCTTATCTTTGTATTTAAAAGACAATTTGAAGTCTGATGAATGTAAAATTATTAGGAACATTGGGAAAGTTGGTATTGGTGCTCTGATGTAGCCGAGTTTAACTTTGTAGCATTAATGAAGTAATAATGGGTTCAATTCGATGTCCTCTCTTGTCCCACATTATTCATATTTAAGACACTTTTATCTGCAATTAGTTCCTTCCGGCAAATAGTCGCTTTTTATACTTTAAACATGGTAATGCTGCTTCTGTGATTACAAACTGAACTACGAACTGTTTTGTTGCAAATAATCATCATCTGGATACAAAAAGGAAAAAAGTAAAATCTCATAAAACATCGTCTAAGGAGCTTGGAAAGAAAAAGCGTCTGGACTTCTTTAAGTTGACGTTTCACCTCTCATCCAAGAAGCTTCTTCAGTTCAGAACTGACCTGGATGAGAACCTTCACAGACTCATAAAACATCTGGATTTTTCCTCCAAACATCCTTTCTGTTACATTTTGCTACTAACATTTTTAGACTCAATCATAAATAGAAAAAAATTTTAGGATTCAAACAAACTAAAATTCACCCCCAACTTGCGATCATTTAAATTTCTAAGAAAGCTCAAATAAACTTTAATTCCAGGAGGAAAATAAACCTATTATATGTGGGTCATTTTTATTTAAAATCCAAACACATGCCAGACTTTTACCTTTTTTAAATTAAAACCAGTAACACAGAAAATATCTTCCAACTATTTGCAACGATCAAAAGCTAAACACAGCTCTACACAAAGAGTTTGAAAGCCTTATTTTACACGTCTGGATCTTTTTTTATTGACACCGTTTGCAAAAATATTGATTTGATCACATCACACAGACTCTTTGTTCAGCATTTTGTCTTTTACTACGGCATGATAAATAAAAAGAGTAAAGTCTCACATCATCGTTTTTTGAGTCACCTGGGTTTGTGGAATTTACGGAGCACAAAAATTTAGAAAAACTGAGCAAAACGTTTGAGGTCAAACAAACATGAGAGAGGACGAGTTCATGATGCTAGTGCGCTAGCTCAGATGGGAATGACTGCTTGTCCCAAACGTGCCTCACATCTGCAGGTTTCTTTGGCTGTTTGGGTAGTTGGCAGACTGTATCCACAGACTCTGTTGGTGCAGCTTTATAGACACAGGTCCGACTAATTAGTTAATAAAGCCCTAAAATTTCACTCACCAAACTAGAGCTCAGGTGTTTTGGATGATCTGTTAGTACATTTAACTGCACAGCAGTCATATTAGTGGTTAAATAAATTGTCCAACAGCACAAACACGGTCCAGAGGTCCATTTCAGGGACTCTGTGGTAAACTAGAGCAGCCGAGGGGAATCACAGCTGTCAGTCAAAGGCACCAAAGGCCTTAAACTGTTGCATTAAAGATAAATCACATCCAGCACAGTTATCATGAGGATGCAAAACAGCTGCAGAGATAGAGTGGATATCAGAGGAAGTGCAGTTCTGGCTTCATCCTTCTGTTTTGTAGGTGTAACCTTGGCTCACATACAGTCTGCAGTAAACTGTCTCGTGTGTGTTTCCTCTCACAACGTTTGCCAGATTGTTTTATTTGTTCTGGTTTGGTGTCTTGTTGTAATTTAATGCACGTGAGACTGACTCAGCACGTCTGCACAATGAAAAACTGAGTGTTACAATCCTGAGTGTGTGATGATCCTAACCTCACAGAGGCACCGAGTTTATCGAAGGTTCACTTCAAGAAAACACAATTTTCATCTTGTGTTGGTCTCATTTCAGTTTGTTTTTTAAAAAAAGAAGCTGCTTTACAGACTCATAGAGCATTAATATGTCTCTGTGAACTAGTTTGTCCTCTGAAGGCCACAGACAGGCTTTGGTTTTATTATAAAACTAATAAAAAGGCAAATTTATAGGACTAAATATTTAAGACTAAAGATGAAAAATAAATTCACTGTAATTTTCATGCATGAAACCAAGAGAAAATGTTACTCTGCTTATTTCTTTGCAGTGTTTGAAAAAACCACAGTGTCAGCACAACAACTGTTAAATTTATCAGCCTCATGTTTTCGGTTTGTGAGCTGTTGTATTCACACGTGACACTCTGTTAATGTCATGAAACTTCTTATTAAAACTGTTTTGTTCACACAGTTTTGTTGGGACTTTTCTGATATGTGCTTGTGGTGTTGTGGGTCTGTGGGGTTTGTTGTGTGTGGGTACTTCCTGATTCTAGATCGCCCACAGGTGTGAAGGTGAGTGAATGGTTGTCAGCCTCTCTATGGCCCTGTGATGGGCTGGGATGTTTCCAGGGTGTAACCCACCGCTCACTGTATGGTTGCGGGGACAGAGATAGGCTACGGCCCTCTCTGGACCCAGAACTGGAAAAGCAAAAGAGCTTTTACCTTAAAGTATATTTTAAGGAGTCTAACAAATACTTATTATTGTTTTAACCAGAAGAAACATGAGATTGGTTAGAGTAGAGGTGAGTAGAAGGACATTTCAGATTTACTTTTATATTTCTTGATATTGCAGTTTGGCATCTCTGCAGAGGAGGGCAGCGCAGCTGCATCTTTGGACAGTTTCTCTGGCGTGTCCAACTCCAGGCCTCAACCTCTCCATTTGATTCAGGTGTACTGACCCAGGGTGAGATCTAAAACCTGCAGGACACCGGCCCTCGAGGCCTGGAGTTGGACACCCCTGGTCTACATAGATCAGCCAGCACTCAGAAAGGTCATGTCAGTCTTAAAATGGGAGGAACAAAGAAAGCAGAAAGCAAACCATGTCAAAAACTACACAAGCTAAGCCCAAGGACAGCAGCTCATTTTAAATGTATGTTTCTGAAAACTTGTGGATAATTTTCATGTATAAAGACATTCTATGATCCCACCGTGTCCTAAAGGTCTGAAGTCAGACTGAACAATAAGCTGCTGGGAAATGTTTGGTCCTGTAGTTATAAAAATACGTCAGCTTTCTTCTGCTTTGCCTTTAAAATACAAACAGTGAGGTAAGATTGTTCAAAACCAGCAGATTGTTTTCTTATTAAAGTAAACGATACAAATTTTTCTGCAAATATGTCAACTTACAAAGATGCACAAACAGCGACTCCAATGAATGAATTAATGATCTATGGTTGCTTCCTGCTGTCCAAAGATTACCAAACATCATCTTTAGCCTATGAGCCACACATTATATTTATAAGAACAATCACAAACCAAGGACCCAAAATACCATCAATAGACAATAAAAGGAAATTCAGGTTTTCACTTAAGGTGGACTCCTTACTTCTCGTCCTCTGTGGTATTGTATTACTTCCTGTTCCAGTGCACAGTGGTGTCGTTCATCTGTGTAGCCCATTTAATTAAAAACCTTTAATTATATTCAGAGCATTTACTCATTGTGTCTCTAGGAATTTGCCAACTTAGCATAGCTTTAGCTAAGCTTGTAGCTAAGATTTGAGACCTCTAACTTTCTGCTGCTTAATTCAGATAAAACTGAGGTTATTGTACTCGGCCCCGAAAATCTTAGAAATATGGTCTCTAACCAGATTCTTACTCTGGATGGCATTACCTCGACCTCCAGTAACACTGTGAGGACATGTCCTTCAATACACATATTAAACAAATATGTAGGACTGCCTTCCTCCATTTCTCCAACATCTCTAAAATTAGAAATATCCTGTCTCAGAGTGACGCTGAAAAACTAGTTCATGCATTTATCACTTCCAGGCTGGACTACTGTAATTCATTATTATCAAGAAGTCCTAAAAACTCCCTGAAAAACCTTCAATTAATTCAAAATGCTGCAGCCAGAGTACTGACAGGGACTAGAAAGAGAGAGCAGATTTCTCCTGTATTGGCTTCTCTTCATTGGCTCCCTGTTAAATCCAGAATTCAAAATCCTGCTCCTCACATACAAGGTCTTAAATAATCAGGCCCCATCTTATCTTAATGACCTTGTAGTACCATATCACCCGATCAGAGCACTTGGCTCTCACACTGCAGGCTTACTTGTTGTTCCTAGAGTATTTAAAAGTAGAATGGGAGGCGGAGCCTTCAGTTTTCAGGCCCCTCTTCTATGGAACCAGCTTCAGTTTGGATTC
>VUQR01027401.1:21419-38559 GCA_015108515.1 Hemichromis elongatus | reverse complement strand
AACACTAGTGTAGCAGAGATATACCAAATATGATTCATTTTATTTTGAATGTATGTTTTAAACATGTAAATAAAACAGCTGAAAACACACACACACACGCACACACACAGAAACAACACTATAAGTTAACGTGAACATAATGTATGAATGCATGTGGTCCACAAACACACATATACACACACACATACACAGAGGGGGCCCTGTGTATGTAAGCAGGCCGGATGGGTTGCAGAGGTTTTCGGAGCGGCTGGGCCGGCGTGTTGTTTGTCCAGAAACGCTTTAAGGCTTGTTCTCTTCATCGGAGAGGTTGTTGAACAAAAGTGAGTTTGTTACAGTAGCGGGGGGCCAGCGGGGGGTATTAATACACACCAATGCAGATGTCTGAGCATTTACAGCGACCCGTGAGAAAGCCTGTTGTGTTCAGTGTCAAATCCGATGTCTGGTGATCCCCATTTGGCCGGGCCTATTTTGGTTGGAGGGTTCACATGAGCCCCCTTGAAAAGTACACATTTGTCTCCGAGTGTGCTAGTATTCTTCCACCATTGAATTACAGTCACTTTTTTTTTTTTTTTAATAAGCTGTGGCAAAAAATAAACACAAAGACTCCCATTTAGCAGAACAACAAAAAAGAGACGAAAACAAGCAGTTATTTTTGGAAGTTTTATTTCATTATAAATAGGAGTGATAATGCGCTCGTACACATGACATTATGTCATATCGCTTTGTCAAATAATACAAAAAAATATATCAAATGAATGAAAGGACTGCTTCATTCTAATATAGACAGAAGGACAAAGCAAGGGTGCTCGTGAGGACACTCTGCTATTCACAATTTCATGGATTTTAGGGCTTTTTTGCTTTTTTTTTAACGACATTGCCGACACGCAGGACGCTCGTGACAATAAATATGTCTGGAATGCATCGGAAATCTAATCAGCATTTCCTGCTTTTGTAAGACGGAAGTTAAAAAAAAAGTTTCAAACAACACAAAGTAATAAAAAAATACAATTTTGGCTTTGTCATTCCTTCATTTGCTCTATAAACTGGCGTTCCCTTCACTCATTCCTCCTTTCAAGGCTTTCAAAAGCCCTAACAAATGCGGTCCCCTCGGAGTGCTCTTTTAGGTATATTAGCAATGTTTCCTATTTGTTTTGGACCCAAAAGCCTTCAAAGGCACATGTGTTGCTCCTTTGCAGAGTCCCAAACTCGATCCAGAAAATAACTTCGAGAGGCACATTTGATTTTCTTATTGTTTTAATGCTGAGGTTGACTCTAAGTTATGTGATATTGCACTTCTGGTCAGCTGGGAGAGTGGCTGTCTTTAGTCTAAACTCTTTTGCTTTCTTGCTTTCTCAAGTGTCTCCTGGTCGTGACTTGTGACCCGCTGGATTTTTCTTGCCAGGAGAAGATCTTTAGAGGGTTTTTTTTAAACACTGTGATCGATCTAGCTTGTCGTCCCCCTCCCGTTCCGCACGCCCTTTTTTAAAAGCAACTTCTCTGCCACCCTCTTCTACTGCGCTCTCATCTGTCACTTTCCTTAAAGTCACCCTTTGACCTCTTTAAAGTTCCTCTTTAAAACGACAAAAGGCCTCACCGTCTGAGACATCAATGAGACAGAAAGGAGGGAGAGAAGGCAGAGGGGGAGGGAGGTGGTAGGAATGTTTGAATTAACTTTCTCTGCAGTACAGCTGTGGTGTACATTAGACTTTCTGACACAATAAAAACCCACGGATTCGTTAGTTCGAGTTTGTTTTCCTTCTCTCTGGAATTTCTCTCCATGTGTGGGATGCTGAGATGTCAAATAAATGCAACAAAATCAACAAAGCCATTTTCTTCACCCCATACAATTTAAGGATTAATTTGGGAATCTTCTAGGCGCTCATCTGGTGCAAAGATACGTAAACATGTCCCTTTGAGGCTCAAAGGTAGTCTGCGATGATAGGTCGGGGTTCTCTGTCCTTACAGGCAGAGCTGGCCGTAAAAGTTCCTCCTCGTGACACAGCAAATGGTCCGAACACAACGACAGCGAGCACTGGAGGCTCCGCTGTTCATCTAAAATAGCAATGTTTATGGTTCATCAAGAGTTTTTCCTCCCGTATTCTTTCTTGTGGTCCCTTCTTTTTGTTTTTTTGTCCATTTCTCCTCCAAAGAGAACTAAGTAACATCCCGTAGTAGAAAGTAAATGGTAAAACAAATTTGGTCCAGATATTAAAATATTTCCATCACTACGTACACACTCCTTCTCTCTTACACACACACACGCACACACACACACTCTTGTGGCGCCTTGAGTGAAGCTTGACGCTGCTCATCAGGTGATTTCAGGCCTCAGATAAGAAAGGGTACCTGTAAAAAAAAAAGAAGGAAAGAAACAAAGGTTGAAACATTTGTTAATTTATTACCTGTAAAAAGTGAATAAAAAAATTAAAGTAAAATTTTATAAAAGAGATATATGACTGCAATAAATTTAGGGCATGTGTTTTTACGTCCAGTTCTGCCAACGTATGGCTGTTGTTAGCATCGCATGTGATAACAGTGGTCTGTGGTGTTGGATTAGCGCAGAGAGATGTAAGAAGTGTAGGTATGTGTAGAGGGAAACTGAATTATACACTAATTATTAAAGTTAAAATTTAGTAAAAAGAGAATTTAGATATCACTGTAAAAATTGCTTCATATTTTGATCAGGTAGAATATCCTGAGGTCATGCATTGAAGGTTAAACACCAAGAATAATAATAATAATAATAATAATAATAATAATAATAATAATATGCTGTTTTAAATTCTTCTCCACGCTCCCAGCAACTACATTTTGTAATTTGCTGAAAAATTTTCTTTTATTTGTGTTGCAATTATTTATTGACTGTGATGTACACACAGGGCGGAGAGCACCTCGCAATAATGTTACAGTATGCGGCCCCTGGCAGTCATTATTAATGTATCATGATACGCAATACACTGCTAGACTGTTATTAATTAAATATCCCAATATCTTTGAAACTACAATAATCGTTTAGCTTAAAAAGGTCACTTTAATTTGTCTTTAATTTTGCATACACATAAACAAAATGGTCCAGTTCCATTTATTAGCTCTCAGATTATTTTTCCAGTGTTCTGGTCTTTTTAGTAGTTTTTTTCTTCTTCTTCCTAAGCCTGTCCTTCGCATTCACTCACCCTCACACATCTGATAATCGTGCCCACAGAGATTTATAAAGTAGTGATTCTGATTGGTCAAACTGGTTGGAGAGGCTATTTAGAGCCACATGTTTTGTTAAAAACACTGATATGTGGTGCCAGTGAAAGCAGGTGGCTATATTGCAACACCAGTATTTCAGTATTAAATGAATCTATATGAAAATTAAAAATGAAATGTTTAATTGGCCGTAGCTTTTTGTTATAATAGATTTTTATCATTAATTTTTGTCATTGATTAGCACGTGTGTGTGTAGAGTCCTCTATAATCGAGTTTTGTAAATCATAGTTTGTATGTATGTTAAAACCAAATGTTAAAAAACAAACTGGCTTTGTGCTTTGGGGGGGACAGTTACATATGAAAGATATAATGGGAATAACACTTAATGAACAGAGCACAGAAAACAGTAGCTCTGAAGATTTTTGAGAAATGTCATCAGTTCAACAAACAAAGACGTTTTTATGGGTCGATGAGCGCCCTGGGTCTCCATGACTTGTATGTTGTGGAACATTTTTCAGACTAATTCTGATTGGAGGCCTTTCTAAATACACATGAAGAGATGTGTTTGTGTGAGATGGATCCATTTTTTCCCAAAGTACCCAACATGAGTTTTAACTGGCACCACAGCCTTACAGGTAAAGAAAATGACAGGTGACCTTTGCAAAAAGCACCACAGCAATGTCTGCTTAGCAACAGAGACATTACCTAAATAAAACCAAACAAGTGCTTCATGGATTACCGCTGTAATTTCCGTGAGGCGGTCCAGTGAGAACTAACGTGTTGTCAAAATGTGCAACAGTTTGTGGACCGGTTTTTTTATACTGCTCTGGAACCTGGAGCAGCGCTGTTCAACACTGCTTCCCCAGCTGACCTCAGTCCTAGCACCTGTTTCTAATAGCCGCCCTGCCAGAGGCTATTAGGATCCATCCACCCCCAGAAAGGACCTTTCCTCTGCAGCTCCAAACCCAACCACACACCGGCTATCCAGTCACACTGATTAATCACATCAAGATGGACTGTTCAGCCTTGTAATGCTGCCGAGGTGCGTGTGTGTGTGTGTGGGGCTGCATTTGGAGGTCTGTGTGTATGTAAGCGCACAGGGCTTACATGTTAGCGGTTCATCATGTGTGTCGCACTAATTCTTTATTCTGTCCGCTTTAAGATATCAGACCGAGATATTTCATTAGACATTTGCTGCTATCGGATATTAAGTTAGATATTCATTTGATACCCGCCGCCCCACAGAGCTACACAGAGTCAGACTCGTTGGACCATTGCCATGCTCTTTGAAGGACCCAGTTGCATTGAGGTTGCCACAAGGTCAATGGATGAATCTGATTGGTCAACCCCCTGTGGAGCAAAATTGGAAACGGCGGCCGCTGTAATCACGCTGTGACGAAAAACGATGTTGCCTTCCAAAGTTAGAGGGAGATGTGTTTGAAGTTGATTTTAACCCTTCAGGTAACAGTAATGTGAAGTGAAAAGACCCTCACTCCAGGTATTCTCTGAGGACAAACAGTCTGAGGAGGGCTCCGCTGCTGCTGTCCTTTACCCTGATGGAAGCTGACTCTGCAGTGTACCTCATGGCAGAGTTCAGCCTCAGCAGCTGCCCAGTCTCCTCATAGTTGGAATCAGATCTGCACAATTAACCCCAACACTTGAAACTGCACAACTGGACCCGCAAAATGTTAACAAGCAGTGCTACAGCTACCTGCGTGCTGCATGTACAAGAGTGGGGTTTCTTTTCCATTTGTGGAAGGAAAGGAACCAATCTGTGGTTACATGGTAGACCTGGGACCACTGGACTACCAGCGTGCTCAATAATCATACACTGTAACGCCTGATTTGGCTCAAATGTTTTCATGTGTAAGTAAGTAAAAGGCCACAATAAAACCAGTCAGCAGTTTGGACCGGAAAACTGGAGAGTTACTGAAAGCCATAAGCTAGATTCAAAATAAACACAACTCTGTGGTTTTTGTTGTTCTTTAGTTACATGATCTCAAAGTCCTAGGAAAAGCAAAAATACACCATATTTTACAGCAGGATACTGTATTTTTCATTCCTCTGCATTTATGTATTCATACATTTCTGACTCTGCATGTTTTAATGTTATAAACACGTAACACAAAATCACTTTATAAAATCCAACTAATTTGTGAGATTTTACAAAGTATTTAAAGTTGGATCTGGTAACATATACATCTATAATGTTAAATTACTGCTTACTTTTATGCCTTTATTAGACAGTTAAGCAGGGAAGAAAAGACTGCTTACCTAATGAGCTACACCGGTGCTCACAATAGTGTTTTTTCTTTAAATACATCCCTTTTACTTGTAATGGAGTCAAGACTGAATACTTTTCCATAACACATTGGTCTGTGTTCGTCTGTGTCTTATTGTTGTCTTTTTTTTTTTTACAATTGCATAAAAACGCACAAACAGGAACCAGACATAGACATGGTTCCTGTTTTACTTTGCTCACGCACTGGCTAAGGTAAAACTAAAAGTTAGGAATAAAAAAGGTGAAGTTTATTGACCTTACTTTGTCCGTACTGGCTGTACTGGTAGGATGCCACATGGTCGACGGTGTAGCCCGGTGAGCTGTAGGAGGGGGGGCAGTAGGACTGGGAGCTGGGCAGGGAGGGCAGAGCTGACATGGAGGGAACGCTGGTGAGACCCTCCAAGCCCTTGATGTGATCCATACGCTGGCTGCAGCTCGCAGCCATGCCGGCCGGCGGCTCAAGGCCGCCTGTCAGTGGGGAGATGGCGTAGTCACTTTGGGGCTGATGCGGCACACCGCCTGGGTTCAGAAGACCCATCACCTGGTTAGAAAAATGCAAAAAAGAGGAGAGAAATGAAAATCAGATTAGTTACGTGTTCTTTTTTCATCACGAGTACTGAGACCAGCTCTAACAGTGGTAGGAACTGAATAATGTTAGTTTGGCAGATAATTCATCTTAGTTATCTTCATTATTGATAAGCAGAAGACCATATATGTGTTCCCTCGCAGTGGTTTGCTCAGATAGGCGTAATCATTGGAACATAATGTGTTATAAGCAAGGCAAATATTTTTATTTCAAAATGATTTTCAACAGTTCTAAGACCAAATGGGTGGAAGACATGTTTCCTTGTCCTTTTTTTTGTTTCTGATAAATGACTATAACATTATAAATATCTGTAGTTTCTAGAGTACAAAACAAGACAGACACTAAAACCAACACCAGCCCTAAGTAAGGAAATCCCCCTGTCGCATACATCAAAAGGCTTCCAGCGAGCCTGTCCCCGACTGAGATAGCACCAGAAAGGAAGAATTAAGCAATTTGTTTCTGATCCTTGGCTTTACTTATTCCAAAATTCCTTTTTGACACTGCTCCAAAACCCATGGCACAAGATAAAAACTTATCTCCAAGAGAGATATGCTGACAAAGACAACACAAAAGAAAGGTCTGTGTGAGCTCAGCTCCGTTCAAGCCCACCGAATAGATTTCCAGGTTCAGATCTCCGTTAGCTCTTGACCTGGTCTTTATTAGCAACCAGATAATCAAATTTGGGGGGAATAGTCTTTGGCCAGCAAAGAATGGAAAAGAGCTGCGGGGCAAAGTGTTTCAACTGGCTCCAAAACAGACCTGATATCACGACCCCCTTCACTCACTCTTTGAATGTACCTGTTTGTTAACAAAATTCTTGGTAAACCATAAATAAGGAATAGACTGACCTTATCACTTATGAAATTAACTCTAACTGAACCTGCTACCTCTAAATGTATCATATCCCACCTCCTTGTCAACCACGCAAAGGCCTCAAGGCTCTTCCAGTTGTCCTAATCAGAAGCAGGTACACCACTCTGCGTCCTCCTGGTCCTCTAAGTGACATATTATTCTACATTCACATACACACATGGTCCTGCTTAAATCATTTCCCAAGTAGGGGAGGTGAGTGGAGGAGTCCAAGTTGATTTTGAGAGGGGAGTTGTGTTTCCTCCAGTGCCTGGTAACATTTTCCTAAAGAATTAACCTGCATTTGAAAGGTTTGGTTTAAGCAGAGATCGGGGAGACAACACGGGCGAATCAAACCGCAGCGAGCAGGATTCTACTCTGATCACCTTCATGCTTTAACCAAACTTCTAGCTATCATCCTTTCCCTTTCTCCCTACCTCGCGAGGGGGCTGCCCCATCCAGGGTGTTTTATTTTGGAGCGCTGCTGTTGCCAGCGGCCTAAATCAGGAATTAACAGGGAAGAATGTCAGGGTGGGGGAAATGTCGAAGATGGGACATTCCTTCCCGTCTGTACGAAATATATACAAATAAATTAAAACCTTTGCTTTCGCGTGGAAGAATGTTGAAGCAAACATTTTAAGAATGCAATCATGAGAAGCTTTCCTTGCAACTGTAGTTTAATGTGGGCGCGTGGACATGCACACGTGACCACGCTGTCGACGTGTGCACAGTATTTTATTCTGTGCATGTTTTATCTATGCAGGAGAACGGCCAAACATCTAAAAGTAAGAGTAAAAGCTCTTCCACATGCTCCCTCAGTTTACCTGCACATATTCAGATCATTTTACTATCAATGCTGATATCAGCCAAATATCAACACTGATCTATTTCCTGATGTCGGTGGCTGATATTCCTTTGCTATATCGCATCCTTCTTGTTCTGGCTAAATGTTAAAATATATTATGATCAAGAGCTAAAAAGTTTTTAAAAGTTTAGTATTCTTTAATGGTGGACATTTCTTTGTGTCCTTGGCACAGAGCGAGAAATTAATAATAAGAAATGTAAAATAAACTAAAAGATAAAATAACGGCCAAATTGTTTATTTTGAACTTTGGTGTCCGTGTCAGCTCAGAATTACATAATTTGTGCATTTCTTACAAAATTACCGTGAGTCATTTGTGAATAAACTGGCTTTGGTTCCTTGCATGATGTATTTGAAAATCCTAAAAAATGCAGTAATAAATCCTTCAATCTAAACATTAAAGAGTTATCATAGACGTGCCGCTTGACCGTGACATGTAATATTTGTGTAAAAGATGTTGCAAAATCCTTAAGTGATCCTCCAAATGTTATGGAGTTGATCAATTATCTACACTGTGCGTGTGTGTGTGTCTGCGTGTCTCTATGTGTGTGTAATTACGTGAAACTGTGTGCATATCTTTGCGAGCGTCTCTGCCTTCACACTGCTGTGGCCTGTTCTCCGAGGAGTCAGCTCCGCCAGGCTGAAATCTCATTTTCTGCCTGTTAGGCTCTCTGACTCCTCTGTCTCCTTTGCTGCGCCCTCTGTCTAGATGCAGAGACCTTGGGACTTCATGCCCGATAATTGACTGTAATTGTCTTTTCACTTTTCATTTGTCACACGTTCACTTGTCCTCTGTGCTTCTCGAGTCTTCGTACTTATCTCCCTCAACAGCAAGTGACCCATCAGCCACTGAGCACACAGCCTTGAAGCCATGGTGCAAACTGGGATCAGGAAGAAGTAACGCTGGCTTTTTATGTTTTTTGGAACTTGGTTGAGACTTTTTAAAGCTCACGTCACATGCTTCTCGACTTGAGTTCAACTCTTTGAAGTCATGTTCAGATTTAATTCCGCCCAGATACAGTATGTAACACGATCTCCATCTCCCAGCCTCAGACATCAAGTCAGAAGAAGCACCTTCTTAATTATGCTGACTATGTTTCCCTTGAATTAACCGATAAGAGCCCAGACCCATTTTTACTGTCAGGAAACAACATAAGGGTCAGTGTTCAAACTTTAACAGGAACTTTTCTCAATGTTAAAAGTGGCGGTGACATCGTGGGTTCTTATGGGTTAATTTATTCTCAAACTAAATGTCAATATGCATAATTTATTATGAGAGGAAAAGTTTTTATTTTCCCTAAATACAATAAAGTATAATGAGTGAAACAGTCTCACCTCAGTGGTTAAGTTGTTCCTCATTCTCTAAAATCAAAATCAAGAATCCAAGAAAGTCTGTGCTTTTGACACTGTTTGACGAGGACATGTAAGTCCCTGTTTATGTCAGGCATTAATACCTGCAAATATTTCTACCTTTTGTCTCACCTGTGGGGAAAGCCCGTTCCCTATGGAAGGGTTCATGGGATTGCTTGGTGCTCCAGGGCTTACAAAGCTGTCTGAGTAGCCTGAGAAGGAGTGGCGTCCAGAGGCAAGGCAGTAAGCGGAGCCTCCTTCTCCCTGTCCTCCGCCACCGGAGGCCTGGTGGCCCGAGGAGGGAGGCAGAGGCTGGGGGCGATGCACCGTGCTGGGTGGCTCTGACACTATAGGAAGCAGGAAGATAGAGTTAGATTTAACATTGTTTGGAAGAACATTTGGGAAAAGTGGTTTGGATCAGTGAAAGTGCAATTAAAACTATAACATATCCTTTAGGCAGACTTCAGACACTTATACTGAAAGTAAAAGCGAAACTGATGCTGTCAACATAACCTTGCACGTGAAAAATACCAGAATAAAAGATATAAAAAGTATGTTTTAAATTCCAAAATAACATATAGGAATTTTGGAAAACAAACATGTAAAATAAAAAAAAATAAAAAACACCAACATCACACCATGAACACTACATTCACAATTTAACCCTACCTTGGGCTATGGATGAGGGGGGGTAGCTGCTGTCAGAGAGCTGGTAGGGAGGGATGCTGGACATGGCTGATGGTGGGAAACCCCCTGGAATGAGGTGATTAAATGCCATGAGTTGATTGGCTCCAGCCTGCTTCCTCCATCTCGCTCGCCTGTTGCTGAACCACACCTAGAAGACATCACAGTGATGATGCTCAGTCAGAGTGTGTGTGTGTTTGTGCATGTGTGTGTGTCCCTACTGATTACAATTTAGTATTTAGCACTGCAATCTTACACAACCCATCTACTACAGTAGAATCTCATTTATAAAGTTAAAAATGTTTCACCTTTACAAGCTGTAGTGATAATTACAAATATTTTGAATGGTACAAACACAAACATTTTCAAAACTACACAGGGTATGATTTTCAGGGTGTGAAGTTGAAAACGAAGGTGGGAAGCAATGTGAGAGAAAAGGTCTGCGTGTGTGTGTATAACACGGCTGGTTGAGTTGACATACTGTGCCCATATGGACGGAGCTCATGCTGGGAGTGTTTACACTTCACATATGGAGCCCATGGAGGAGAATTTACTGGACTTCACATTAGAAATAGGAAAGTACAGATTGGGCCCCTGGGAGCAGAGGGTAAGTTTGTGCTATTGTATGGAGCAAAGCGAGATCAGCAGGTTGCCTTTAAATGGTCACACTGTGTATAAAGCAACAAAGTTTACGTCTGTTTCAGAGGGGTGTTTAATGTACGGCGGTGTTAGGTCACGGCTTTCGTGGATCTGTAGGGTTGAAAAGTTGAATAAGAAATGAAAAACAAAACATTTTGTAGATCCTGACCGTGCATGCATGTGCCTGCTCATACCTGCACCCTGGCCTCCGTGAGCTTGGCCCTTTGAGCGAGCTCCTCTCTGGTGTAGATGTCAGGGTAGTGTGTTCTTTCAAAGGCCCGCTCCAACTCTTCCAGTTGCTCTGCAGTGAAGGTGGTCCGACTGCGCCGCTGCTTCCTTTTCAGTGGAAGATCAGGCTCCGACTCTACTTCTGAACCCTCATCTGAGTGACTGGCTGCTCAGAAATAGGAAAAAAAATGAAAGAAGACAGACTTAAGACCAGGTCCATTACTCTTTCCTTTTGACACATTGAAAGCCTTATTATGGTCTTTCTAGAAAACATAAAGTGAACACCTGAATTCCCGTTGTAGCACAAACTGAGATTAATGTCTAAGTACAAATTTATGACAAGATATCACTTTCAGCAGGACTGGAAAATGCTCGCTTATTTGCCATCTGTTGCTCTTTGTTTATGTTGCTTATAGATGTGTGTGTGTATGTGTGTTTGGGGGGGGGGTCAACTTCTTTACACACCCACACAATCACACACACAAACAGCCAAACAGACCTCCATTCAGAAGGAATATTCCAAGCCTAAGGAATAATCCCATCGGACATGATTCCCAGAGCACCACAGGGGGACCGGTGTACTAAAAGCCACACAAAAGACTAATTTGGATCCAGGGGCCATTCTTCGAGTGTGTGAGGGTGTAAGTGTATGGACAGTAGCCTGAATGGCCAGAAGCAAGCTGACTCGATGAAAGGCAAACTGTCTTTTCAGTCAGGTGATTGCCGCTTTATGATTCAAAGGGACGCTATGCAGCAACGGCTGTTAACAATGTCTCCTTTTTCCTGTCAGTCGACATGCACAAAACTACAATTCCGCAAGTCCCTCACAAACCTGCCGATACAAGTCAGTGAAGGTCCTGGTCTAAACTAGGCTGTGTGATTTTATAATGGTGACAAAACATTGGATGACATGTGTCGGCTTCATAATTAGAACAGGGCTGAATTGTAGCAGTTATAACACTGATAGTGGGAGGAAAATGTGAATCGTGGCTGGTTGTGTGACATAATTCACTGAACAACAGATAGATTACTCACTGAATCATTTGTATGAATGAAAAGAGAAGAGTGAGCATTTATCACAATGACAGTGTGACTCAAAATCTATCAAAGTTAATGCAGTTGGAAATAAAGCACAAAAAATCCAACACAACCTTTACTCATTGTAGTAGCAGGTGTCATGTTAAGTGAACATGCCAATCTTGGCAACCTGTGAAAAATGGCACCAGATAATTTGTTATAAATAAAGTAACTCTTTGAACATGTTAGAGAACTTTTCAAAGTCCGTCATTTACTTTAAACCTTCTAAAGCAGAAAAGCAGAGTCCTGGAAGTAAAACAGGTAGCTTTAAGCTTAAGCTCTCATTCTGGGATTGAGGAGAATATACCAAAATTAACTCACTATGGAATTAGATCAAATCAATACAATCTACAACAGGGTACACGTTCTTTGGACAAAACTAAACGCAAAGGGGTGGCGGGGATAACCCCCTTCCCCAGTTACTTTTCTTAATATGAAATATTAAAGCATAACATATTTTTTAACAAAATCATTGAATTCAACAGGTGTTTTTAAGTTTTAAGTAATACTGCCCAGCACTGTGGATCCAAATAAACCTTATAAATTGCAAATCCTCCCGTTAGAGAAGCTCTGATCAGTGAACTGTTTGCCATTTCTGTTTAATATGTTACACTTTTCTTTTCTTTTTTTACACAGATTTTAACTTTTTTACCCCGTGTAATCTTCAGGCTGACTGAGCTTGGTGATATCATGTGTCTTGGCAGCTTTTGTGTGTTTTTACTTTTCCTCTCTGTCTCAGATTAGTATTATTTCCATTGTGAGCTGTGCTCTATAAGCCAGCAGTTTGGTTTTTTTTTTTTAAACACACTTACTTCAAACACTTCATTGGCTCCCTTCTAAGTTCACCAAGGCCAAAGCGCCCACTTTTTGTGTTACACTTAATTAATTCCCCCTAAGCACAGTGGAAGTTTTGTGTGCAACACTGTATTAGTTCCCCCCTCAGAAGCAACAATAAAATACAAGAGAATCCAAATAGCTCAGGGCCCCTCAAGTGAAACTGATCCTCTCTGCCCCCCTTTGGCGATTTTCTCCTCACAACACCAATAGCAGTGGGAGTCAACTTAACATGCATTAGGAGCAAATTGGTAAAGAAACATTCAAGCATGAGGGAGGCAATAAGTAAAATATTTTCAAAGAGGCAGCAAGAGAAATGGAGACATTGCCTCAAGCTGCTGCTGCTGAATATTTCTGCAATTTTGGTCTCAATGATTTCCAGCTCTTCTTCAGTCTCCCTGTGAGTTTAGGAATTCGCCATCGCATACATAAAAAGACTGCAGCGCTTAGACGCGATCGTTCGAAACTGCGGCAACTGTGGTTTCAGATAACAGCCGATTTTGGAACTCCTTAAATTTGCTTATCACTGTTTTGGAGTGGAAACCTCTCTGGATTTGAGGGCCAAGTTTTTTATAAGACTAGAGGACTTTGTGCTTCAGATGGCAAAGAAGGAATTCGGGGTGTGGGGTATGTGGCACTTTGGAGTTTTTTTGGACAGGATGGCTGAAAAACAAGAGATGAGGCCTTCTTTTAGCCTCCCCCCTCCAGTTCCTGCATGGAGGAGGGCCGCAAGGAATGCCCACACCACCCCCACCTCCCCCCACTCCACCCCAGCATGCACGTTCCTCAGCATTTCACAGGGATTTGGGTTTTGGGAAAGCTGAGGCAGCCCGGGAAAATCCTTAATCACTTTGGAATTACCTATCGGTTATGAGCGCTACCGGGGTTTCAAGAACTTTTCAAAAGAAGCGACAGTGTGGCACCTCTTAAGTCTCGGGAATCTAGTCGAGATACAATCCTGCAGAGAGGACCAAAGCTGGCTCGTTTCGTTGTGATTCGTTGGATTGCAGCATCAGTTGATCGTAAGATCGAACAAGATAACCAAGTTGGCAGTGCAACAAAACAATAACAGAAGCATGTAGTGACAGGTGAAACGGGCGAGAAAAAGTGCTGAGAAAACACCAGACTTGACCATTTTTCGCAGCAGCATAACACACACTTTTTCGGACCTCCTTAAACAAGCACCACCTTCTCCTCCCTCTTCTCGCTCAGTCGCTCTCCCTCCTTCTCACCCTCTCTCGCAGCCTCTCTTTGTCTCCCATCGCTTTCTCTCTCTCCCTCTCTCTCTCTCTCTGTCTTTTCCACCCATATTTCTCCCTCTGACTCTCTGGCTCTTTGTTGCTCCACAGAGTTGAGGTCTTTGCCGGCAATTTCCACGCTCCATCTGTGGAATCCGTCATGGCTCCCTCAGCCCTTCACAGTGGAGGGCTGTCACCTGCCCCACGGGGGAGCTTGGAAGGGGCTGGGGAGGGGCATGAAAAGGCTTCTCAGAGGGCTGGAGGGCCTCGTGGGGTGGGATAGATGGGGGTATAGCTGGGGGCAAAAAAAAACAAAAAACAACCCTTCTTCCAAAGGGAACTGTAGGAGCACCTGAGGGGGTGAGAAGGGAAGTGGAGGCAACAGGGGCTGTTGCTGCGCTTGTAAATGTACCCATGGGGATAGTCTGTCTGGGCATCTGTGTTTGCTTGGTTGTTGTTGGTAGACGCAAAGTGTTTTGTCTTTCAGTACATGGATGCTAGCTGAGGTGAAAAGAGTTATGCCCCTTCCAACAATTTCCCAAGGTTTTATTTTTATGTGCTCTAAAAGATCCAAACCTCCTCTGTCTCTTCGCACAAGTCTCCTTTGTATTAAGCAGCAGTACAGCCGTTTGCAAAATGTCCTTAAAAAATCAAAACGGAGCCTCCCAGAAGTTGGAAATCAACTGTGTGAGTTTTGTTTATGTCTTTGGAAAAGAGTAAATACTGAGTTTACCATGAATGTTGAAGTGGGGTGGTGAAGGACAACAATGGGAACAAAGACACTCGCGGCTCATTTTTGTACAACTTTGTGATAAAAATGTCAATAAATTGTGAACTCAAACTTTAGTTGATAGCTGTTTCACAATACCATTATATGTATTAATGTTTTCTGACTGGTAAATCAATGGTTTGCAGACCATTGTCTGGATGGCTACTGTTAAGTTAAAACTGATTTCTTTGTAAAAAAAATAAATAAATAAATAAATTATTATTATTATTATTAAACATTTAGATATCTATTTACAGTAAAATTTTGTCAGCTATGGCCACTGTACTGTCATAGTCACTGTTATTTATTTATTCATTTTGGTTAGAGTTGGGGTTAAAAAAGCTCATTCAAACATTAACTCTGCAGACTAAAAAAATTAGAAGGACACCCGTCGTATTAAAATATGACACCAAGGGTTCCTGCTGCACAAGACTGGTCCCATTAAAACAGCATCAGATAACATTAGATGCACAGGAAAAGAGGAGCGGCCCACTGACCAGTGACAAATCTTTTACAACATTTGGTAATCATTAACAGTGACGGTAGAGTTTATATAAAATGTTATGTTTGCTGATGTTCTCAGAATGTAATTGTTCTTGATGCGTATCATCTGTGATAAAATGCATAAAGAAATCATTCACAAAGCAATGTTTTTTACACAAACTAATGACATCTATGTATATAATATAAAATTGCTACTGTTTTTAAACTTTGTTTCGTTAACAATAAAGTTTGCATTAATGTTATAAACCTAATAAACGATAGTTAGTGCCTTTTATACTGTTGTTTGCAAGTTCAGTGGAAATCGACTTTTCTGTGTAGACACAAAGTCCTTGTGGCAATCAATTATTACAAATGTTTTGCATGTAAATGTATATTTAAAAGAAGAATTTAAAGAATCAGAAGTTTGTATTTCATTATCTTTTTGTGTGACTTTCAAATAATTACAATTTCTTCCAAAAACAGATTTGAATTCCTGCAAATTTTATTTTTTACTTAAAGTATACTTCATTTTAAATATATCAATTCTATAATTGCCATAAATCCCACAACACCTTGGTGATAAAGGGTGACTGTGAGAGACGTGTTCGTCGTAAAAGAAAGAAAGAAACTCAAATTTAAAATATATTACCTCGCACTTTTTACGGCCTGAAATCAAACACATCCCTTAAAATCTAAAAATGTAATATCATGCAAATTAAAGTGGCAGGTGATGGCAGTTCATACGTTGTGTAGGCGGAGCTGTGCCAAGAACGATGCCAGTCACCCAACCACCACTAAAGCTCTCTACACCCTGCAGCTCGATTAAAGAGCTCTTAAACGCACACACACACACACACACACACACACCGTGTACGCTTCTCATTCGAAGCGTTTAAAGCTACGTTAATCAAGCTTGTCAGCCCTGAGGCGTCCCTAATTCAGTGTCCAGTATTACTTTCCCTTCACACAAGGCTTAAAGAGCTGATCAGGCCCACAATTATCTTTAATGACAAAATAAAATACCGGAGCAACATCAGCACATAGCGTACCCTACCTTTCTTACTCTCAGAGGAAGCAAGGAAAGGTTAGATGGCGAGAAACCTTTCCCCTGCTTCCCGGATCTTTTCCAGCCTTGTAAGCCTGCGGTTTTGGAGTGCCCCATTTGCCGTCATCGCCTCGCTATCCCTAAGATCTGATCATATCGCTTTGGCACCGTCAAATAGCCTTAGCCAATCAAATTATCCACTCTAACTCTCATATCACTCCCTGAACATATGCATATGCTATATCTTAAAATGCAGTATTATAGCCCCTGTAAACACTTGACTTAGCTCTGTATACTTTTGCTCCACCTCAGCTTAAAGGCTACAGGCATGCGGTCCCAGCTCTTGTCAGTTCATCAAAATCTGAGAAAATACGAGCCTTAAAAGGGTAAAATTATCTGAGTAGTAGAAGGCCTGAAAAGGTAGCCTCTGCGAGCTTGTCCGGGAGCTGGGGAGCATTAAGCTGCAAAATAAGAGAGGGGCAGTTGGAGTGGGAGGGAGGGGTGGGTCGGTAGGGGTTAGAGGAGAAAAGAAAACTGTTTAATTTAACCAAACTGAAGCCCTGAGAGGCACACGGGGCACAGCACTCCGGGCCAAAACAACTTTTTCAGAGCCAAAAAAAGAAAGAAAAAAAAACCCCAAAATGGCTCCCATCGTGCAACGCCATCCCAGAGAAGAGGAGAAAAAGGAGGAGAAGAGAGGGATTTAGCTGAAACACACTATTGGAAAGACTTCAGCATTGCTGGATTTCTAGGAGGGAGGAGGGGGGGATAGTCAGATGGGGACACAAAGGCTTAAATATGTCCACAGAGACATCACACAGTACACACTGAGCATGTACGCTTGTGTGCGTGAGAGGCAGAGAGAGAACGAGCTGATGGGGATGTGTCCAATGTGGTTTTTGGGACTTGGGGGAATTGACTGACCATATGTGGGTTATTTACATCCCTCTTCGGACATCCCTTTAGCTCTTCTGGGGCTTTGGTTAACAGTGAGGGTAAATTGAGCTTCTGACACATTGCCCC
>VUQR01027401.1:0-12665 GCA_015108515.1 Hemichromis elongatus | reverse complement strand
TAAACATACCCGGGTTTTCCCGCTTGTATTCTTCTATTCTCCTCTCTACATCCGGCGATGTCCCCTGCTTCAAAGGTCAGAAAAGTTGCTGTGTTTATTCACTTGTTGTGGCCCTTGGGGCACAAGACACATGACTCTATTATCACTAAAAATCAACAGGTTACTAAAATGAATCAACGTCAAACAGCCTTACATGAATTGGGATCAAAGAGACTCCCGTCCCTACCTTGGGTTTGCTGCCTCCGATGGCCCCGGGTCTGATGGAGCCGGTCTCCTGGTACCGGCACAGGATTTTGGACACGCAGCCGTGGGAGACACGGAGCTGTCGGGAGATGACACACGGCCTGATTCCATGGTGCGCCATCTCCACGATCTTATGGCGGATGTGGTTGGGTAAAGGTCTGCCATTTATGAAAACTCCTCCGAGCTGGTTGACTCGGCCTTGACCCAGCGGGGTAGACACTGGATCGAATTAAAATATTACGAGAACTGGTCACCAGAGAGAGGGCAAGTTTAGCAAAGACGCAAAAAATGAATAAATAAAAGTAAATGTAACAAAAACGAGACAATTAATATAGCATTAATTATATAGGCTATAAAAAGCAAATATAGGAGGCGACAAATGCTCCGCTTGACAAAGAATAGAGCCGATTAGCTTATCTGAAAGGGGCAATTATTTATGAAAATTAAAATACCCTAAAGTTTTTTTAAAGATAAAATAGAACAAAAAAGTACAAAAACATGAACCCAGTGTTAAAAACAATTAATAAATATTATAAAAATGTTAAACATCGGTCATTTGAGATGAGGAGGTATTTTTATAACCTTTAATTCCTGTCACTGTGATCTAAGAAAGTTGGTCTTGGAGTTGAACTTTGGGACATGACTGTATAAAAACAATAGTTCCTTTTTGCTAACTAGCTCTCAAACGCAGAAAATCTTCAGCCATTAAAGCGTCGTTTTACCTTCCAGAGGGAAGCCGCTGCGAGGGTAGTTCTGGGCCAGCGTGGGTCGCATCATCCTGGGTATTGACCCCGCCAACGCAGTCATACCACCGACACCCCAACGACTGCAGAAACCTCCTCCTACCGGGGAGGCAGCTCCTCCACCACCAACCAAGCGGCAGGAGGACGTTGTTACAAAGGTTTCCTCGTCGACTGTGAGAACTTTCCCCGAAAATTATCCTGTGTAAAAGTTAGCCTTGCTCGTGCTAAAGCCAAGCACCGTCCCGGGACAGCCAAGAGCCTTTGAGGAGGCAAATTTGACGAGAACAAAAAGCAGAGCGTGATTTGGGGGTCCTTAAAAGAGTATGTTTCTCATTCTGTTGGTTTAAATCGCCGGTATTGAGGCTTTCTGAGAAACCAGGAGCTAAGGTGGTGTAACCGGGGAGAAATATGTTGTTGTTGTTGTTTGTTGACACCGATTCAAAGTGAGAGCAGCCCGTCAAAAGTAGCGGAGCTCTTCTGTCTCCCCTGGTCAGCGCTCCCGGCTTTGATTGGTAGAGCGTCTGCAGTCGGTAGGCAGCGAGGCGCGCGGATTGGCTGAGACCGAAAACTTTCGTCCTATCACAGACGCTGTCACAATTCCACTCGGACAGGACAGGACAGCGCTTCAATTCACCAAATCCAAAGCTACGGTAGAAACATCTCCAGATCCACTCGTGTGTTAAGTGAACTACTGAGTCAAAAGTGAAGCAACAAAAGATGACTGACGAGGAAAAATTATTTTGTTAAAATTAGAAGGTCACAGAACTATTTTTCACAAAACTACACACTAAATCCTGAAATAAGCAGAAAATCATTTTTTTTCCATGTCAAGTAAATATTATCCAAACAATATTTAATGCCAAAAATTATTAACAAAGTATTAATGTGCAGACTAAAAACTTTCATATTTAGGCTTGCACTAAAATCATAAGACCCTCCTGCAGCTTAGCCCACTGAATCTGAGATATGTGTAAGGTTTGCTTTTGAAACATTTGCGTCCTAACGGTTACTCCACAAATTTCTCACGGCCCGACGTGTTGCATTGTAGAAAGATTCTTTTATATGTAATTTAATTGATTTGGCACCAAAAACCAAATTATTATTATTTATTTTTATTTTCTTGACCCAGTTTAAATGATAAATAACAGGGTCTATACTGGGTCTATGCCGACGAACATTTTTCTGTCATCTATGTTTTCGACTACGTTGAAGTTAGGGTGAACTTTGTTTCATTTGAGTCAGAAAAAGCTTCAGTCTGGCGCAAAACCGATGAGTTTAGCGTTTGCAGGACTTTGAGCATCAGTTATTAAAGCAAAACTGAAAGAAAACTGTGCGTAATAACGTCTTCAGTGTGTTTTACGCACGTTATGGCTCACGACCTCCAATTTGTACCCACCCCATGCCCTCACATATGACTTAAATGGTGCTAAAAAGTGTGCACCTCTAGGAATTTATTGTGGTTTTCATACTGCAGCACCGACCAGCAGAGAACAGTCTAAAGGGGGACTTGCGCCACAGCAGGATACGACGCCAGGGCGGCCGTAAAGCTAGTCTAGCTCAGGGCACTTTAGAGTCGTATATTACCCCCCGCCCCCAGAGGTTATTGTCCAATATTGTCCACCACTAACGACGGGGTAAGACGAATTGACTCTGTAAATATTCAGCATCCTTTCTCCTTTTTCGGGGTATTATGGGTCATAGCATCCTTTAGCCTGTGATCAGTCACTGAAGCCAGAGACTCACTCCTAAGAGAAGGTTCGCTTTCCTTCGTTATCTAGATGAATAAAGGCCACGCCATCGTCAAAGTGGATATTTGATCTGGCGCATCAAATGAACTTATCAATATTTGACTACATGGATGAATTGCCAGGTGTAGATATACACTTTTTTAAAAAGCCGCCCAACACCTGATCATCCCATTATAGTCTAATTTCACTCACCTATAGGTTTCGGCTTTCCGCTGAGCAACGGGGCTTCGACAGCGGGGGTCACTGTCATTCACCTTCATGTACCCAGGGAAGAGATGCCCCACAGACTTATTACTTTTCAATTAACACTGGGCTTTAAAAAAGAAAGAGAGAAAGGGGGTTGGGGGGGACTTAAAATGTTGTCTTTGGTGTCAAAAACGCGCGAAGACAAAAAATAGAAGCTGGCTTTAAAATAAGCAGGACTAACGGGGGTCTTTCACCTGCTAATGAGGGTGTCATTATCTGCGGCCTGAAGATTATTATTATGCACGAAGCCAATGAATCCTGCAGGTTTTCATAAGGCGGCATCAAAGAGAGGAGAAACCTGTGTTTCCTTTCCACCGAAAACACATTAAGAGTGATTTCATTTCTCCGCTGTGGCAGAGCTTTATGTCAGCCATTCAAGTCAAATAAAACATGAGTAGTAAGGTTAGGGATTTTTCAGGCTGTAATTAAATCCAAATGAACAATGTTAATAAGCAAATGAATGTTTACGCCATCTGAGCGGTACAATAAATTGTAGAAGAAGCTAGGAGTTACACTGCGTTGCGTTTGCGTTTCTTCTAAAGTTTGAAGCATCAATCTTTACGATGACGGATGTGACGATTTGGGAGAGATCACGTTGAAATTGGATATTATAGAATTAAAAAAAACTATAGAGGAGCAAATGGAAAACAGAAAGTGAGGCATGATGCATACCTCGACCCCTTTCTTTTAAAGCGACACCGAATCTCCGTGTCCAATCCATTACCGGGGGATGAGATTCAAAGTCAGAAATCTTTCCTGATGAGAAATAAATTAGTTGCATCATGCGTGGACGGCATTCGCAAACACGTATATTTGTCACATCAATCAGGACACTTTTCCATCAGTGTTTTAGTGGAGCGGGTTAATTATTTCGTTTGAGATACGGTTGAGTGTTACAGGTGAAAAAAAGTTCAACTTCACTAGCTCGGTGCTTTAGACAAACACACAAGTTTATGAAAGTTGTTCCACCGAGACAAATTAAAACATCAATAATGACATTATATTAATACACAGCATAAATGGTTATATTTTATATGGAACCTTGTTACATGTTGACTGCAAAGTCTTTTTATTTCTTCAAGTTTATTAGGCCGGCTAGTTTGTTAGTAGGCTAAAGTTGTGGACCACTTTTTAACGTAAACTGTGTAATCGTTTATTGTTTTCTTTTGATTTTTACTTACACATTTTACTACTGTAGCCTGTATGTTGTGTATTTTAATGGCAACATAATTCATTAAAATTTAAAGCAAAATTTTCTCCGCTGTTGACGTATTGCCTAATAACTTTATAGACCAATATTTTACAAGTTCTTACACTAACATTTCTCACTATTGTTTTACTAAAGTTGTCTACCGTCTTTGTTTTTCTGTTTACTGTATTTTTAAAAATGTATTCTTCCATCTCTCCACCACCTTAAAGCGCAAAACACACACAAGAAAGTGTATAATTATTCAATAAAGCCTTATGGTATAATTTTCTGGTTTTTATTCTTTAAAAGTCATTGCTTTGATGTTTAATAAAACTATGCGATTTATGATGTAGCTTTTTTTATGTAGACAGTGTGTCTTTATTTTTCATTTTTACTCCTACTTCGACTGGATTAGGGTAGGGTGTGTGTGTGTGTATATATATATATATATATATATAGATAGATAGATAGATAGATAGATAGATAGATAGATAGATAGATAGATAGATAGATAGATAGATAGATAGATAGATAGATAGATTTCTTATTCTATATCTTATTATTATTATCTTATTAGTCAATGACAACTAAATGAAGAAATATAAAATGTCACTGTGCTGTGCCAAAATGATGTTTTGTCTAGAATAACTAATGGAAACAAAGAACAATGTAAGTTGGTCTTTATTTTAAGATAATAACCTGGGCATGTTAAGCATATATATATATATATATATCATACTGTAGCACGAGAGCAGTGGGTGGAAACTTGTAATTATTAATCTAAAGATAAATTAAAAAAAAAGCTATCCAAAGTGACATAAATGCGAAGCATTAAAGTTCATAAGCTTAGAATTGCTACAAGAATATGTCTTTTGTAAATGTTTCTAAATGTGCCTCAAACTATTTACCAGAAATCTCTGTAACTGCACCTTTAACGCGGGGGGCGGGTGCAACCAATAAAGCGGGGCCCTTTTACATGCTGCTCTAATGATAATAAAAGACGTGCGTATTCCTCGAAGAAATCCGCTGTGTAAGAACATCAATTTATGGGGTATAGAACACGTGATCGGAAGAATGCACGAGCTGAGTCGTAACCAGCAGTTAGACGGTGAACAGTCAACACTGTTGTTGTTTTTATTTTTAATCTGTTCTGCTAGGTTTGTGTTATAAGGGGGGAAAAAAACTTGATTCTCAATGGCTAAATTTATGTGAACTAAAAGGAAGCCTTGTATGAGGAGGTAAACACGCATGACAAATGTCAGGCTATGATATTAACGCGCACATCAGCATCCAACCCATACTTCAAAAATGTATTTACTTTTAATCAGCGTTTAGCCACTGAACGTTTGCATAACTAGACCTACATGTGAAGTGCAACCACGTTGACACTAAGGGATGGAATTTGTACTCCTTTTTTTTTTTCTTTATTGCATGTACCGTCCTTTGTCCAGCAGGGGGCATGTTTGACGCACACCAGGGAGCTAAATGTGTCAAGTTGGATCATACAGTATTCAGTGTATGACCACTCATTATGTAAGAGAGAAGAAGAGACCATTGTCTTCAGCCTAGTGAGAGAAATGAAAAATGGAGTGGATACTCATGTTTCCTTTATTACTGAAATGTGTTTATGTATGTAAAACAGCACATAAAGAACATTTCTCTGTGCAAATACATTTGGTACTTCAACAACAACCACAGAATCTCAAAAAAAAGAAAGAAAAACATTTTTCTAGGTCCTCTGAAATAAATACACTACGCGTACGTCTGTCAAAGGTAAACCCCTTTACTTGTTTCAAATAAGAGGGTGAAAGTGCATCAAATACAAGTTGGGAAAAGGTTGAGCAGGATGATTGAAAGCAACATCAGATTGAGAAGAGGAGGAGGGGGATTTGTTTAATAATCAGGTTAAATTGCTTTGCTCTTTCTCCCTGCAGTGAGGTAGGGATACTAAGGGCCAGAATTGGTTTTGTTTTGTTTTTTTTTAAAAAGAAAGAAAAAAAAAACACTTTGGTGTCCAGATTGAATTTATATTATATATTAAATGCTGTCATGGAGTTAGAAGACATCACAGTATTCAAATTCACATGTGTCATAGAGCACATTTGGCAGTGTAAAGGCCTCACACTGCACCCCTAATAAATAACTGTAAAGCAAAAACAACATTTACAGGCTTTACCACTAGCTCATGATAAAGCCTGTGAGCTTCAGCCTCTTTCATCCCAGTGCATTACATGCAGACCCGCAATGCCTTTCAGAGCTATAAATTACATCATCTAAATTATATTATGCTTTAGTTTACTGCAGGCACCGGAATAGCACAAACTCTCTCA
Source organism: Hemichromis elongatus (assembly GCA_015108515.1). Classification (NCBI taxonomy): domain Eukaryota; kingdom Metazoa; phylum Chordata; class Actinopteri; order Cichliformes; family Cichlidae; genus Hemichromis; species Hemichromis elongatus. Next base: position 6,166 of record VUQR01027401.1, on the reverse strand, counting down.
GACCATATTGTAGTGTTTTTCTATCTTGAATGCCTCTTCCTAATCTCAGCCACACACAGCTCACAGGGCTCTTTACGTGTCCAGATTTAATTACGACTCATAGGATGTCTCAGGAGCCAGAATGACACCAAATGTATCCTTTTAGGAGTTTTCCTTCATATCTTTAACGATGTAACACTGGCTTTTCACGCATGGCTTTGAAGGAAGAAAATGGGCGGGCTTGGAAGCAGCTGGGAGGGGTGACTGGATCATTTAGCAAAAAAAGGGCAGGTTGCTTCCTTCTTCAAAACCGCACATTTTTCATTAGCGAGTGTGCTAAACATTGGAAACCCTGTTTTTCATTGATGTGACAGGAGGGGGAAATCCCTTCCAGCACCCACAGCTGGGTGCTGTCTTCTGCAGGAGGCCCGTGCATGATTTCCATTATTATAACAGTGACGTTTTGCTTCATTCAGCAACAAGGTGAGGCACACTAGTCAGGAGACGCACCGTCTCTTCCAATTAAAAAGAAAAAAATAAAACAAAATTAGAACAAAAAAAGCCTTGACCTTTCAGTAGCCAAACATGCACAAATGTAGCAAAACACAGGTTCAGAATCACAAGCATTGCAGGTTTCCTGCAGTGGTACTCTGCAGGGCGAGGTTAAAGCACAAGGTTCATGAAGTGTCTTCAAGAAAGGCTGATCACTCCCACACCTCTGCACCTGTCGACTATTTACAAGGTTAGATTGTGGATGCATCTTCTACTGTACCTGCAATGGCATCTTAGAGGCTCTCCACGCAAACATATACAAGCAACCCTTCATAAGAACCAGCCTGGAAACTCAGAGATGAGATATCGGCAAATATCAGTACAATACAATAGTGCTTTGTTGAGATATGAGTGAACGATCGTGGACAGTTATCATACAGTGATTGGCATAGTGGGATATGCATATTATTCAGCAGGGTAAGGTGGTGAGGGTGTCAAACCTTGGAAATAAGCACTTCAACATTCAGCAATATACAAACCAAATTCTGACTTAGGCCCATGGCAGAGGGTCTAAGACTTGGAGTTCACTCATCAAGATGCCCAGACTGCAAATTCAAGTGCATAACTTAAGGGAAGAAAAAAACAACATATCAAGGATCATGTCGGCCTATTGCTCCAACAACATGAAGGCCTTCGGGTGTTTGCTATACTCATAAAAGGCCATTTCGGGCAAGATTTATTCTTAGAAAAGTAAAGGGAGCAGGAGTTGCCAGTAGTATGTACATCACCACCCACACACCCACAGCAGCCTGCAACGTCTCCAGCCTATCAGGCGTTTCTCCGGGAGTTACTGGTGGCGGATGAGCGGCCTGTCTCATGGTCCGGTCTGTATTTGAGCCAGCAGATGAGCCATGTGACGACCACCGAGAACATGGCCAAGATGCTGGCTACTGACAGGCAAATGGGTCCCGCCGGCGAGGGAGGAATGCTGTGGCTGTGCACAAAGATCAGGCCCATGAACAGCAGCACCAGCATGGAGAGGAAGGAGAAGATCACGCAAACGCAGCCGGTGGTCAGTGCCACCCTCTTGCAGCTCTGACAGCTGTCGTAGCGCACCGAGTCCTGGGAGAGGGTTGTGGCCGCGGACACGGTGGTGGACGGGGTTGCCTGACTGGCGCTGGACGCCCCCGACGCCTCCTCCCGGCGGAGGGCAACGAGAGCCGGGTGCAGCGGGGGAGGGTACGGCGGCAAAGCGTCCTGAGGCAGGGGGTCCGAGTCGATGTAGAGCGGGAAATCCTCCGTCACCTTCGTGTTGTTGGGGAGGTTCTGTATCCGATAATCCGGAACCGGGGTCCGGTGGCGACAGACGGGGCAGCTGATGCGCCATGGCCGCTCCTCCCGGAGGTGAAGCGTGTTCAGGCACTCCTCGCAAAACGTGTGCAGGCACTCTAGGATCTTCGGAGCCCGGCGGTCAAGGTCGAAATAATTGTAGCAGATTTTGCATTCGTACTCCTCGTAGGGAAACGCCGAGGAGGCCTCGCCGGGGGGTTCCGCTCCACTCGATGCCAGATCTACCTCTGCCATGTCATCTTTCGCCATTCACATTCTCCGGTGAACACAAAGGGAGCTGGCGGACAGATGCTGATGACGGTGCACGTCTCTCCTCCTCTGCCCCCTCCTCTTCTCTCCCCTTTCATTGAAACGCCATCATCCGTGTGCAGACATCACCGCTCCTGTGTTTTCTTTTCTTTTCTTTTTTTTTGGTTCTTTAAAAAAATCCTCCCTCTGCGTCCTTTTTATGTGGAGCCGCCCGGACTCAGTTCGGGATCCCGGTTAAATATTTCAAAAGAAGCCCTCGTTTCGTGTTCGCCTGTGTGGGAATAGATGATGTAATGGTGGTGACTCCGGTGGGAAGGTAGGAGGGGGCTCATCCATCCAGAGAGTCCGAGCATCCCACAAAACAGAGCGAGAGGGAGAGAGCGAGAAAGAGGGGATTCTGCGTCTTGGAGTCCTGTTAGAGAGCTGCTGTTGCTGTTCCCGCTGTGGTCGTGCAGCAGGCTGCCTATGATGACAACCATGCTGGCTGGGAATTACGTAGTCCCTGGCTCACAATAGGATGCGCTTATTTGGTCAACTGGGGGCGTCCATTCTCTGTTTCCTATAACACAGAACATCAAAACTCACACGGTGTTCTGGCAGACAGAACGCAGTGTGTCACAGTGACCATCAACAAGTTTCACATGAACCAAGGAGGAGGCTCTTCAGAATCATTTACACCTGTAGTCTGAAAAATGCGTAGCTGGTATATGCTGTAGATGGAGGACAGACAGCAATTATCGTAATAATCTTTTCAAACGTCATACCTGCCCCAGAGGAAGTGAGGGACTAAAGCTGAAGCCTAACCTCTGAACGTTTAGGGCAAATCTAATTAGCCGCTGGGTTATCAAATTAAACTCTAAAGTATGAACATGAGCTCTCAGATGAGAACCCTTTGGAGAGGTATTTTAAAGAATGAGCGGAATTGAAATCATCTGAGAGACAGTTAAATTTGGTTGGAGCTTGGGCCAGGGTTCTCAACATGCAGCTCGCAGGCCAGTGGCAGCCCCTCTTATGCAGTCCCTCATACAAGAGAGGAAAAAATGTATTAATTCATCCAGATGTGGTATAGAATGAAACAAACTCATCCTTTTCATCCCAGTATCTTATCTTCCACACCATCAAGTCCCTACGGGCTGCGTCAGCCTGACGTGTGGTTACATTTCTAGGGAGTTGCACGTCAGGTTAAAAGTCCCTTTGTAGAGTTAGAGTTTCCAGTTATGTCAGTACAATGCAGATTTCCCACAGAAGTCTAAATCAAGCATAGGTGAAAACTCAGAGATTTTTTGATACATATGTAGTTCTAGTAGTTCCTCTCTCATGCTGCAAAATGCAGGAAGGAGCAAACCGACTCACTAACATTTGCAACATGCAATTTACTGCTAATTGGGCCAATACTGAACACATACACACAAAAATGCATGTTTTATTTTTGTGTTTAACATTGAAATGAACTGACTGCACCTGAGTTTAGAAAACACTGCGACTTTTGTAAACACCTGTAAAACTAGCCACACCTATGAGCGCTCACATGCTATTTCACCCGTTTTGTAAACCTGGCCCACACTGGGCACTGGGTGTGAAAAAAGAAACCCAGGCTCTGGTTTATTTGTGCAAGGGACCAACTTACCAGAAGGCCAGCATCCATGATGGTAAAGGGGTACATTAGTGCATTTGCTGAATGTGTGAAGGCACCATGAATGCTGTATGACATACACGGGTTTTGCCATGCAGAGTTGTCTTTTTCAAAGAAGGTGTTGCTTTTTACAGAAAGTCAGTACTTTGTATTATAGCAGGACGGTTTCATAGAAGAAGAGTACAGATTAAGTGCTGTCCAGACCAGTTGAAAAGAGTACGAACAATAAGTAATGAAAAACACAGGCAAGGACACACTCAGACTGTTAAGAAGTCAACATCCTATTAAATGATCGAGCAAGGTGGAAATATTTTTATTCCAAAACTACAGCCACTGACCTCCTGAGTTCCCAAACACCTGCAGTATCAGTGATGTCAGCACAAGCACAAAGAAGAGGTGATGCAACACAGTAATAAGCACTGTGTTATCATATTTAAAACGTGTAATTTTTCATTGTACCCTTTCCATCTGAAGAGTTTAAATGATGTCTGAATCACTTCTTTCTGTTTGTAATCACATTTTAGGATTGTATAACTGATTTTTGTATAAAGTCCCAGGTAAGCGTGGGTAAGTTAGTTTACTGTTTGCTTATTCAATGATTTATGAACACAGACAATGAGTTTAGATTCTGCATGTATGAACGTGAACATGATAATGTCTACAGAATGGTCACAGCTGACCTGTAGTCACGTCAGAGCTGTTAACAATCAAAGCTCACTGCTATATTTAAACTGTACAGTTAAATCTCTGCTATGGCCAAAATCACAGGCAGATTAATTTTGTGGATGACCACCTCATGACCCCACATACCCATGAGAACCTTAAATCAAATTTGTCTGCTAAGAAATCAACTCAACTGAAATTGATTCAGAAATTACAGGTACTAATCTTGAGTAAGTTTTTTGGGGAGGGTGGGTTACAATGTTGATTTAAGTACTAAGCATTTGTTGAGGTTTCATTGAACATGTGCATTTGGGCTTCGTGGAATAATGTTTATTGGTATTTTAAATCAATGATCAATTAAATATTGATAGAAAAACAAATAGTTATTATTAAGACAATACATGTAGGCTGCAGAATATGATGGATTAATGGGACCCTGGCAAAGATTTCCACTTGGTGACCTGACACATCACATACACACAAAAAACAAAGCATTGAAATCAAATACAACTTTACAATAATTTGGCTCAATAAAAAAACATAAAACAAATCTTGAGTTTAAAAGACCAGACACATTTGAACTAAATTGAATACTGTTGACTGAATCCTGCCAGTCTTAAGCTCTGGAGAAAAGACAAGTCATTACAAGAAAACATAACGTTTCAGAAAAGCCTGTTAAACCTCTTAGAGCAGGCGTGTGGTCTGAGCTTGTGGGAAAAGCACATTACTGAATCTGATATCTACAAGATAAACCAATTATTGAAAAAGGGAGACTTGTGTTTTGAGACAAATGCTCACAGTTATGACAGTTTACTACAAAAAGCCACACAGTTTGACTCTCCATATAGTGATTTAGCTGATTTAACTCAAAGCCTTCTATGAGCGCGGTGTTCAACCACTGAACCTCTGTTGTGTGGTTGTCAGCAAGATACAGCCCCATCAAAAGCCCTGCTATCATGGACATGTCATAAATCTTCCTCGTGCTTGCTATAAATACTTGATGATAACACCTGAATCAGCCCAGTATAAAGGTCGCACTAACTTTTAGCTACTGGTGAGCAACTAAAGGCTGTGTCCCAATTCAGGTTCTGCAGCCTCAAAGGCCGCATTTTAAGGCCGATTACGTCACAGCGATGCGACGAAGGCTGTCCCATTTCAAAGGCTGTTTAAAAATGCAGCCTTAAATGCGGCCTTAATTTCCCTGAATTTTAAGGATGGGTCAGGTGTATCCTTCGTGGCCCAACCTATCCCAGAATTCATAGCGCGGCGGTGGGTGTGGATAATTTTGCTGAAAAAAACGGCAGACGGCCGAAGAGTAAGCTGTTAAAAGTAAGTACGGAATATTATGCCACTTATTCATGTGCGAATATTTAATAATGAAGAACATTAAAACAAAAACATTACTGTTGGCCACATGTCGGCAAAGTTATGTGACATTAGTGATGTTTGTACTTTCAGCGTTAACTTGGTTTTAAAGCGATTACTTTAAAACATCCGCCATTCAATAGTCGACCTTAATCTTTCAGCTTGTTTTGTGAGTGACTTTAATTATCCATAAAATCATCACATTCTCTGTAAGTCAGTGAACGCTGCTCGGTGTGCAGTCCTGAATATGACGGCACAAGCAGGATTCACTGCACTGTTAATGTTAGCTATATTATATTGCTGCCTCTGTTCGGTGGGTGGAGCCAAACGGACTTCAAAGTTTGTTTGAACGAGATGACGGTTCACTCGTTAAGCTGAAAGATGCTTTAATCACAGGAGGCACACGTGTGTCTACTGGACCATCTGGGAACTCTT
>VUQR01027390.1:29330-41474 GCA_015108515.1 Hemichromis elongatus | reverse complement strand
AAAAACAGAAACATTCATTTAAAAAAAAAAAAAAAGCCACCATACTGCAACAATGTTTCTTGCTGAGGACTTTTTTTTTAAAAAAAAATCTGTGTTTTTTTTATTGATATAAGTGAACAGAAATCTAAAAACGAGGAAATCTACATTAAATCGGTAAAGTATTTCAGAGAGGTTTTGCTTTTGTTTTTTTTAATCAGATCTTATGCTCTTTAGTAGCAGTGTGTTGTTGGAGCACAGCTGTAGTAATATACTTGTGTGCTTGTATTTGCTGATAAGGATTATGCACTCAGAAGCTCTGGAACGCCTACTAACTGGAAGTCAGGGTGAGGCAGCGTTCTCTGCTGCTGTATAGCAGATCCAAGTAATAAGTCCGGACTCTTAAGCCAGCATAGACTGTACATTTGCTGATTTAAACGTGTGAGATTTCTAAGTACTTCAAGCATCTATGATACCCAATATTGTCTCGCTTGTTGTCGGGATAGCTGCGGCTGTGACAGTAATCTGACTTCAAAAATCGCTGCCGTGATGGCAGGGGATGCTGGGCTTTGTGCTGCAAACTTCCACATTTAACTGCTGGCCACTTAAGCAATTGAGGTGATTGGGGAAATAGGTTTACCCAGTGTGAGAGGTTTGTCACTGAAACTGAATTAGGGCAAATTGATGGTATTATTCCTCCGGCTGCACTAGTGGGACGGTATAAATCACTTTGCAGCCCTGCAATAAAAAAAAAAAAGAAAGAAAGAGAAAAAGAATAGAAAAGAAAAAGAAAAAAATGCAGCCAGTGGATTAAAGACACTCTGGCTATGAACTTTTCTTTTCTCTTCTCAAGCTACGCAAATATGACATTTGGAAAGAACAGGACCCTTGAAGCAAAAGCAGCAATCATCCTTGTAACATATCCGGCCATACTACACCAGAGCTATTGTCTGCCAGGGGCTGAATAATAGTGTGTTTTGATAAGAGCCTGTGTGCCACCAGCATATTATGAGGCAGTTAATAGGTTTTACTTGCTTTCATCTGCAATTCAAAGGATTTTGCTGTACAAACACAATAATTTGCCTTTTTCTGTCCTAATGTCCCCGCCGTTCTGTCCCCTGGGTAAATGCAGACATAACGCACATTCAAACATCCTGGATGTGAACAGAGGCATTTAAGATCGGGGTTATTTGTTTGATCTCGTCTTACCTCTCATCTCCACACCTGCGTTCTTCTTTACTACTCCTCTGCCCGTGTGGGTTATGCCACATTGGCGGAGAAATAAGGGTCACAAATCCAATAAGATTCATCTCAGGCTCAAATCAGATTAGATTAATCTCGTGTAAAGCAGGGGCCAAATGTACTTCCTGTCAACACAGAGCATCGGAATCCAGACAAAACAATGACAGCACTTCATAACAGCTTGCTGCAGAGTGTGTAGTAGTACGTTGCAGTATGTTTGCAGACACTGAAGCAATATGTGCTCTGGTTTTAGGCACCATTTAGCACTCACCTTTTTGCTTTTTCTTGTGAAAGCTGGAGCGGCGTGTTCAAAGAAACCAGTTAAGAGTCGGGATCGTGCTGACACACAAGCCCTCGAGCATGAGCAATGCTTTTCAACAGATGCTGCCTTCAACAAATCGAGCTAAAAGATAGCCTCCTGCCTGTCTTACACACCCATATTCCTCATTGTGCGCTAGCCTCCCGGCGTATCAGTTTACACAGAGGCTGTTTTAATCACCTTGTAATATTGCCTGAGTTTGGCTCTCCGTTCATCACTCACTCCTTCCTCCCTCGGTGGCTTTAATTTACCCGCAATGTATCGATTTAGGACCAAGAGTGGGCCGCTAATGATGACTCTCAAAATTATTCATATGTTTATTGAGTGGTTTGTAGAGCACTGAGACACTCCTGCCGCCTCTCCCACATTGCCAACGCTACCATCCCATTCAACACTTGGCGATAAATTCCTTCTATGCTTCAAGATGGGTGATTTGAAAGATTTATAGCTCCCCTTCACTTACTCATTGCTTCAGTGTACTGTGGCAATTTGCCTATTGGAGAGCCTTTTTTGATGAAAACCTATGCTGGGCAGTGTATGTGGGTTTACAGTTAAATGGCAGTTGAGCATCTGGAAACTTTAAAGAGACTACATCCTCAATGTCTGAGGAATAAACTTTGTGTGTAGATCTGTATATTCTATATGTGAAAATGCAGAAGAACAAACATTACAACAAAACTGAATGCCTGCAAAGGGGAGTATGCCATGGAGTTACTTTTAAAGGTCTTTAGTGCTCATTAGAAGTTAATCTATCTTATCTACTGATGATATTCATAGTTAATGTCACATCGCTATAGGAACCATCACCACAATAAAAAAAAAAAAAAAAAAAAACAAACATCATTGGCCAGCTGCACCATTTTCTCTTCCTTTGCTTCACAAGCAGTCAAAGAGTGATTTAAAGAGGCAATGCAGATAGGTTTCAATTAGATTTATGTTGCAGAATATTTTTAATCCAAAAAACAGTATCTTCTCGGTGCTTCCTTAAAACTATGTCTACGGCGATCCTGCTACGCCGTTCGGTAGGAACTGGTACATTATCAAAAACTCGCCAATGGTTTGACAGTACAGAATTTCTCATCCACATTGCATCAACATTTCCCCGCCTAGACCCACTACACACATCTTCTTCTGTAGTGCTCTACGTTAACCTATTTAAAACACCGACAAAGTGGAGCTCTGGTTGCTTTTTTTTTGGTGATTGAAATATTACATTGGGTGCCGCACATGTTCCCAGAGTGATCAAAGCATACTTTGTTTGGAGGTAATCTAAATATTTTTGGCATAAAACAGACTGACAGGCTTTTGGTGCAGTCATGTTGGGTATTGTTGAGTTAGCTTCCTTTGCCCTCTAGCTCCCAGAGCCAGGCCCATGATTGAAAACAATGAATTACGGCATGTCTGGACACTTTTATCTCTCTGATAGCTTCAGCAGAAAGCATTGAATACACATTAGTGCTGTCCATTTCCTCTCAGGTACTTGGATGACCCCAGGGCTCCCTTTATATGTGCCTCACATAGGGTCCACTTGTCGGAAGGACGTCGAACATATGGTAATGATTCCTAGACAGGGTTTGGTAAGTGGTCAGACAGCTGCGAACTGCAAAGCAGATGGAATGATGTACCCTTTACAGAGCTGAATGTCATTGGCTGGCATTTTCCACCATGCCTCATGGATAAGACTACTGAAAATGGCCTGGAGCAAAAACGAGAGGCCCTCTTCACTCTAACAATGTATGAAATGATAAGTTTTTGGCAGTGACTGCATACTTGTTAATTACAGGAGATAGTGATACATTCCTATAAAATAGCAAGTAAAGTAAAAAATGATTTGAAGGAAAATTCTACTTTAGGTAGGCAGGTAGGTGGATAGATTAATGGGGGTGTGACCTTGTTGTGAAATTGTCCAGCACGTCCAGATTTATCAAACTGAGGTGTTTATCTGAAGTCCAAAGTTCCCCAGGTCTCTCAAAATCCAATTCATCAAGTCTATAAGTGACCTTCAGGGGCAGACTACATCATTTTAACTGTCATCCTTACAATTCATAGCAATATGAATGTGGCAATATAATGAGCTCTTTATGGGAAAATAAACTAAAGCATTCATGATAGCATATAAACATGAAAGGGACACGTTAAGAATGGGTAGATCATATGTGTGCAGCTCACAATGACAAAACATTCGAGACCTTTTTGTTGTCTACTACAGCAAATTAAGGGTAAGAGTCTCTTTAAGAGAAGAGAAATGAAAGAAGTGAAGTAGCACAAGACTGAGAATTACCATGGGATGTGTTCATGATCTCAGTGACCTACTGAACCAGAGTGCAAAGGAAACCAGTTCAACAGCAGCAACCTATCAGAGCATTTATGGATGCGATCACAGTTACCTCAGATTCAGTCCAAGGCTGTCAGTAGATTCTGCAGAGTCTCAGAAAGCTGGTGGAGTAAACCCAGATGCATTTCATGTAAGCCAAGTCAAGATCAAAGGTGCTCAATAGAAAAAAAGTTTTAGTTCAGTGCTTCAGGTGCAACAGTGTCAATCATCATGGAAAATCTATTTAAGAGGTTAAGCAAGGTGTTTGATAGAATCCTAAAGGATATACTTCCCATCTATTCAGTCTGCACTGAGCTGGATATCTGGGCTGCCATTTGACTGGTCTGACTTGCTAGAAAAGTTCAAAGAATGGTTTTACCGGTATGGCATTCTTCCCTGAAACTTTTGACAACTGACCATCTATGAAGAGCCAGTCTCCAAAGTTGACACCTTGGACAGGAAGGTCAGCAGCCTGACACAGTGGCTGAGACAAGGCACTGACATCAGAGCAAAAAGCTACATCTGCCATTCATGTCCTTGTAGACTGACAAGAGACAGAGAAATTTTGCAGACGTCCAAACAAAATATGACATCAATCAGAGCTGCACCATCTCCATGAGAGACCAGCAGCTGTTGGTAGACCTTGAGCACCGAATGAAGTTTCGTACATACATTGTGACAACCACCTTTATACCTGTGCACTAAACAAGTGGACTTGTCAGCACTGACAGTTCGAGTGCATGGAGGAGGCTTTTGAAAAGAAGCTCACAAAGCTAAGGGACTGGTTAGTGGGTGTCAGTGAGCCATTTGGAGAGCAAAATGTCTCGTTTGCTGTTGGATCCCAGTTTAAAGCCCTCGGCTTACCGGGCATAGTAGAAGTGAGGAGAAGATCCATGCACAACGCCACTAAAAAGAAGAAGCAGAGAAGGCTGATAGATGACTGTGGCTCTAAAAAGAAGAGCAAAATAGCTAGTAAGACATCTGGATCTAAGATGTGTATGTTGCTGAAAGCGTCTCTGGGACCAAGAGAGAGCCTGTATTTAAATGTGTCTCTATATATACTTAACGGGCAACCCAATCTGCCTGAAACTTTGCACAAACACTGTCACAACGATTATTAATTTAATTTGATTTTTATATGTATTATGTTTCCCTGTGAATGTTACGCTCTCTGTTCGTGTGGACTCACGTTCAACATACATCACCTGTACGTAACATACAGATCACGAAATTTTGACGAAATTTTTGTTCGTCTCACTAGTAAATACAGAATAAAGACTTGAAAAAAAGAGTTTTTGCTAATATAGCATAAATCTGGCATACGTACTGAACATGTATTGACATAAAGTGACATGTGCCTATTAACATTCACTGCTCTGAGATGGATTACAGGGTTAAGATCCTGCCTGTCTCCTGTCAATAACTGAGATCTCTGGTGATTCGGATACATTTGCCTCATGCCTGGATTGTTACAGCCTTAAAAATTAAGATGCCAGTAAGTGGTATGAATCCTCAAATTTAAAATGGTCCTTCAGATACCTGGGAGAAAAATGTCAAGAAAGCTATGTTCAAAAGAAATGCCATCTCATTCAGAAACACAGAGAGTGTTTATAACAAGTAGTAAAGAGACGATAAGGTCTAAGTGTTTTTTATCCCCCTCCCTTCTTTAATTTGGAGACTGCCGTTGGCAATAGCAATAACTGTAGATTAGCGGTAGGGGGATTTCTCTTGGGAGAGAGACTACAGAGGAAATCGTTCCAGGCCGATCCTCTGCAAATGTTTTTCTTTCCAAAGGCCAGATCTCTCTGCTTCATTGTCTCTGCTGCCCCCGTACTTTCCCCAGTTTTACTGCTCTTTTGAGGGACAATTTGTGTGTTGGGCCCCGGTTTTATTTGTTGGTGCTCTGTGAAGGGTAGGAGAGGCCGTCAAATGAAACCCATTAATCACCTCACAGGCTATAACAGATAATTGTGAAGGGAGAGCGAGAAAGACATTGAGAGAGGTGAAACGAGTAAGCATGAAAGAGAGAGGTAAGCGAGGGAAAAGAGTCGAGGGAGTGCAAATAAAATAAATCAGGAAGTGTGGTGCGGGGATTCTTACATATAACAGCCTTTACCTTCAATTTCCTCACTCGCTCTTTCTCCCGCCGTGCTCTGAGACGGTTGATTGAGTGCAGCACAAAAGTGAAATATTAGGGTAAATATATGACTTTTCAAGCCCCCATGATGCTCAATTGATGCCACCTTGTACCATTTGTTTATATTACACAGCTGCATTGTGTCCAAATTTAGAGTCAACCGACATGACACGGACATGTACTTTATGAATGAATTGTGGATCTGTGGACTCACACTGAAACTGAAGCAATATTAAACACGTCAGCTGCTGTGGTTGATGTCATTTCTCTTTGGAGGCAATCAGATATAATAATGTTCAAGCAGCAATAACTACCAACCTTGTTGTCACGGTCCTAAGTCGGTGACCCAGTGTTTTGTGTATTATTACTGTCATTCTGTGATTTCTTTGTTGTATATGACTTTTAGTGTTCTGTTTTCTGTTTTGTATTCTAGTTCTTAGGCTTTGTTCCGGTGCCTTTGTGTTTAGTTCTTGGGTTTAGTTCTGTGCCCAGTCCTGTTTTACTTTGAAGGTCAGTGTATTCGGTTTTGCTTCCTCCCAATCTCGCCTTTGTAATTAGTGTCAGCCATGTCTCCCAGGTGCTCTTTGCCCTGTTCCCCATTTTTATTCAGTGTCTGCGTGTGTTCTCTTTCGTTGTCGTGTCGTTAACGTTTGTTCCCACCCTCACTCTGGCCCGTGTGTTCTGTTTCTAACTCAGTTTCTAGCTGTCCCAGTTCTGGTTTTGTTTTGACTCATGCCAGCAATAAAGCTGTGGTTTTTGAGTTTAAGTTTCGCTTCCACGAGTCTGAATTTGGGTCCTACTTTCCTCCCTGCCGCACACAGACTATGACACTTATAACATACTGCTAATGTAACCAATATGTTCGGTGTCTTTAGCACATGGCACACACATACACAAAAAATAAATAAATAAAAATAAATGAACGCAAGAGTGATTTAACAGCAGGTAAATTTATCCTGGAATCGTAAATGAATCATGATTTTATTTGGCGCCGGGGGAAACCATGGGGTCACGTCGGAAAACTTCAAATGAGACGCAAACAGCTGATAAAATGAAAGATTTCGCAAATTATCCCATCCTCCCCTGCCAGCTGAAGTCGAACTTCTGATGAACTAAACATTTAATCTACATAATTAGTCAATGCAGCAGACAGACACATCCTGTGCACATTCACACACAGTTCACTCCATCAGCTTGACAAACACAACATCAGACACAACAAAAACATTTTTTTCCCTTTTTTTTCCACACTGAGATAAGACACGTTGATGACACACTGTGATGAGTCGTAGGAAATATTAACATTTAAGTAAAGGGTGGGAAAATCCAGGTCTCGAGGGTCGGTGTCCTGCAGGTTTTAGATCTCAGCCTGGGTCATCACACCTGAATCATATGATTAGTTCATTACCAGGCCTCTGGAGAACTACAAAACATGTTGAGAAGGTCATTTAGCCATTTAAATAAACTGTGATGTATCAAGGACACATCTAAAACCTGCAGGACACCGGTCCTTGAGACCTGGAGTTCCCCCACCCCTGATTTAAGGAGTGCACCACTGATCGAATCAATCCAATTTTCAAAGCTTTAATAACCCTGCGGGGACAACAACTGACAGCTCTGAATCTCATAAAACTAGTTTTCATTTTTGCTCACCAGAAAAATCACACTTTTTACATGTGTGCATTTTTGCTTTGACTTTCTCTGCGATGACGATGTGAGATGTGCGATTCCTTTAGAATGCTTTCACACCTAAGCTGCTGGCTAAAACAAAACCCTGATGCATTTTTTTCATTTGGAGCTGTTCTTTTAGACTGCTGTGAAATCCATCAATCACACTTTGGTGTATCCCAACCAACCGGAGTGGGATGACCTGAAAAGAGCAGCATCAGTTTAACCCTGTTCATCTGTGGTGTTATGGAAAAGGAGACCAACAGCAGCGTTGTGCAAGAGCATTGCTATAACCATTATTAAACCCATCTGCCAATCATGAAATGTTACAAAGAGCAGTGTCCCGATGAAAAGACGGATAGCATATATTTATGAAAAAAATACTTTTGTAACCACGGTAACACATCTGCAACCCTGAATGCAGGTTTTGTCCCTGATAAACAAGATGTGAAAACAGAAGTTCAATCCGAGGTTTGTTGACCTTGTGTCCTACTTCATATAGTTTTGTCAGAAAATGCCCCAAAACCACACAGCAACTATACTCCCACGATGTAGCTATCCTCCTCTCTTAGAGGACACGTGTTCAAGTTGTTTTGCTGATATTATCACGTGAGCTACCTGTGACGCCACACATGAACACGCACAAGAAAGCGCAGCATAACTGGCAAACAGCCACAGGATATGATTTTGCCATGAAGTGCTGCATCACCCCAGACAGAGGCCAGGACAAGCTTCCCTCTGTGCAATTTGTGTCTATGTAACTTGATTCTTTGTTCACTGCTTAGAAATTTGTTCGACTGCAGTACATTACAAACTATGTCGGATCTTTCATCTCAGGCTCGTGGTTCTGGTCCTGTGGAGAGGCTCAAAATATGACCTGAACAGATTTAGTTCTTCTTTATTAAACTGCCCTGTGTTTTTTTTTTTTTTTCTTGAGAAATGATCATGTTGAACCCTGGATCATGTGTATGGCTAAAAACAACTATTTCTAATACATCTGATTGTTGTTTTCTTAAACAATATTTGTATTTTTCTGTTTTAAAAAAGACAAAATGTGACACAATAACATTTGGAAGTCTGACAGCTATTTAAAATCCCCAAAGTGTTTGTGTTTTTACCCTTGATAGATATGTCAGAGTAGTCAGGTATGTTATACTGTTCGACCTCACTCAGGCTCTCTACCTTGGATGACTCACATCGTCAGGGTTGCACTGGGTATTTCACACAGTCACTTTGTTGTCTGGCAGCACAGTCCAGTGTTGCAGAGCACATCGCCACACTGACCCTGAAAAATCGAGGAAAATGTGCTGCAGACATGTCTGCAATCAACCTGTTCTCACTCCCCACACTGAAACTTGGTCAGGTCTTTTGGTTGTATAGTCCTATGTATCCCATTAACAGCTTTTAAGAATTAATATTTATTTATGATATAAAATTTCTATCATATATGAGTGTTGGTTTTCATAATTAATCTTCAGGTTAAAAAGTTAATAAATTATTAAATTAAATTAATTAATTAATTAATTAATAATTAATCTTCAGGTTAAAAAATATTGTCTTACATTAATCATCGATTAATTGTGAAATATGTAAAAGGATTCATTGGTTTTTAAAACTGTTTTTCCAGCTGGACATATTGGCCTCTCACCAAAGTTATCAAATCATTTTTTTTTAAAACAACAATGGACTATTGTCTTCCTTGGTCCAAACTATATCAATCAAATCGCAGGTGTGAACTCCCTAGCTAACAAAATATGAATTTCTTCCAGCACCTTTTATTGTATCGCATTTGATACATTGGGCATTTTTTGGCAAGTTTTTGTTAACAACAATGCTGATTTTAGACAAAAACATTAAATATTACTTAATGTACAACTTACAAATGCCAAAGCTTTTGTACTTGCATATACACACACCTGCAGATGTGATTTTGGTGAGAAGGTACCAACATGCTTGGCAAAATTCTGCCAAATACATAGCAGCATGAAAAGATTAATCTTTTTATATTTCCTTTATAAATGTTCCATTGTTACCTTGAAATAATAATTCATTATTATATGCTAATCATGACATTGTTGATTAAGGTCATTAGTTTGCAAACTAAAGACTGATTATGCAGGAATCCAGGTTATTCAGCAATATCCAGGAGGCACCTGGTGACAGTGGGAAGGAAAAACTACCTTTTAACAGGAAGAATCTTTCAGTAGAACCAGGCTCGGAGAGGAGAGGCCATCTGCCATGAAGACAGGATTAAATACACTTTGTGGAAGAGAGGCAGCTATTAATAATAAGTAATGAATAAATTAAGAGTGGTTTATAAACACAAAGAGAGTGAAAAGAGGTGCATCATGAGAAGCCCCCAGCAGACTAAACCTATAATGCTCCCTAAGGCCACGTCCACACTAGTCCGGATAGTTTTGGAAACAGAGTTTTCGCCTGGAAATTCTCCGCGTCCACACTATTGTTTTGAGTCGTTTTTCACACAGTTGCGCGTCCACATTAAAACGGAGTAAAACGCTTACGTTCCAGTACCGCGCATGCGCGAAACGTAAGTCAATTCAACCTGCGTCATTTCTATTCACTTTCCAGGTGGCAAAATGACAAGAAAAAGCACCGAATGTTTCAAATGGAATGATAATGAGGTGGAGTTGTTGCACCGAGTCACAAATGAGTACATATTAATCTTCAATACGGCCACTAAAAACTTTGAGCAAACAAAACAACTGCTGTACGATGCCGTCTGACCATCTTGGTTGAAGTGGTCACATGACTGCATCATATGACTAACATACGTCATCGTTTTGGAATGTCTCCGTTTTGGCCGTCCACACTACGCCAAAACGCTCCGTCTCCAAATGTACGCGTTTTCAAGAGCGTACCAAAAACGCTATGTTTTCCCTGACCAGAAACTCCGTCTCAGTGTGGACGGGAGGCCAAAACGGAGACAAAACGATCCATTTTCAAACGAAAACGCATTAGTGTGGACGTAGCCTTAGTTTCGTGGTGTAACAAAGGGAGCTTTAATGGTCACATGATCTGACCCTAGCTTTCTGCTTTACAAACACTACAATACCTTGTACTTTAGTTTCTAAGCCGTTTCTTTGATAAAGGCTGCTGGCTGTTCAGAAAGTTTTAAATCTTTGCAGCAATTAACGCATTCAGAAACACTTCATTGGCATCTCTTACAGGAAGTGCCACTGATAAATTACCAGTTTTGCACAGATATAATAAAATGTCAGTAATTACAACTTAAACATTGGTAAGGAATTTATTGGTCTGATCTCTTTGGGTGTCAGAGCTGAAAATCCAGCCCTTTTATTCTAATCTGCTCTCTTAATGAGGACAAGCTCATTTATTGACCACTTGCACACCGATCGCTCAATGCAAGACACTGTATTCAGTATATCGCCATTCTGTTTTAATCTTCGGAATGATTGGTATTGATCATTCTACATATGAGTCAATGTCAGTGTTACTTGGTGATATAAGAGCCAGTCTCCCACTTACAGCGTGATGTGCCAGGGCTCAGCATGGAAAAAACACAGATTTGATTCAGACATTGATGTTTCACAACAGAATTAGAAGCCTGCCAGTTGCTGCCAAAGTTTTGCAATAGGATATGCAAATGTGCTGATGGGCTGAAGGGAGAGAGGTGGAAATTATCTTGAAATACAACACTGTGAAGCAAAGTAAGTGTGAACTGTCACAGCTTGCTCCAAGAGTCCCTGTTCTCATGTTACTCCCATCATTCAAATTGGCTGGAGCCTTGTGGTTTTCTGCCACTTTTATGGTGTGTATTTATTGTTGCTCTGTTGAATCATTTTACTTATCCACCCTCTTGATATGTAGTTTTATTCACTAGGCCTTTGATTTAAGGCCCAATTAACAAAAGAGCACCACAGCTGCTTTTTTACAACTCTGTACATCAATGATGTATTGACTTTGGGCTGCGTGAGATTTTTTTATTTATTTTTTTTCCCGGTGTCCTCGTAGTACATATGGTGCAGTAGCATGGTGGTGCATAGCCTGCAAATATGAAATGAATTTAAAAGGTTCCTGGCTCTGACAAAAAATGTAATTACAAGACTTTTATCTTGTAATTACACTGATTAGCTACACAACTGTATTTATAATTAGTGTCTCTTAACACAGATATCATAATTATGGGGTGTAAAAAGTTAGACCAAGACTTTTTTTTTTATATTTACTCCAGTTTGTGACATAGTACTATTAACATGCACACTGGGTAAGACCAGCGCTGGGATCCTTTTACTTTTCTTAAAAGTAATGCAGTACATTACTTAATCACTCATCGAAGAAAGTGATTTGTTACACTACTGGTTACGTTACTTTCACATTACTCTGTAAATTGACGTGAAAGGCATTGTCACATCCATACCAGCTAGAAATCTCTCTTCCACAGCATTTCTTTTGTCTTGTTGCCCCCCCCCCCCCCCCCCCCCCCCCCCCCCCCCCCCCCCCCTCCCC
>VUQR01027390.1:2873-29310 GCA_015108515.1 Hemichromis elongatus | reverse complement strand
CCCACCACATCATTCCCAACCCCTCTGAGCAGATGGCTGCCCCTTCCTGAACCTGGCTCTGCTGGAGGTTTCCTGTCAAAAGGAAGTTTTCCCTTGCCACTGTCTCCAAAGTGCTTGCTCACTGGAGGAAATATAATTCTTGTGGTTTCTCTGTATTAGTGGTGGGTCTATACCTTACAGTAAAGCGCCTTGAGGCAACTGTTGTAATTTGGTGCCATATAATTAAAAGTGAATTAAGTAAAATTGATTTAAATACATCCTGACGCTTGACACAAATAAAAATGAGCCCCAAAAGACTCAAAAGCCACAGAGATTCTACTTTAAAAATACAAACAGATAGAAACAGAGGCTGTGAGCCTGACTGCTCATCACTGCTTTGGTTACCTGTTGAAGATCAAGCTCTGGCTGCTGCTGCCAGCATGGACAGTGTATAGATGGACCTGACACACTGTTGTTGTGTTCGCGTTTAGGCGTGTTTATTGCGGTTTCCCACATACAGTGTTTCTCGATTCACTATAAAAAGGGGACTCTTTGTTAGTCAGATCATCACAACCTGCGGTCTCACCTGCCTCCCCGGTGGCGCCCCCTTAAATTCACTGCACCAACCCTCCCCTGCAGCTGAGCCAGGGACCACACCTCCACCACAGACCGCTTGTGCTTCCTCTCACATGTTCAAAATGTTGAACCTTTTGCAATCAAGTCCCCAATTTCCACATGCTGGGCTTTCTTACGTGGAAGCGGTCACTCGGATCAGAAAGCGAGGTTATTGTACACAGAGGACTAAACAGTGGAACTCTTTGGAATATAGATATAACTGAGCCAAGCACATTTCTGTGATTGATTTTTACGACACGTTTTTCAGGTCAGAAAAACACCAAATTCTGTGATTTTCAAATTCCACATTTTTCATAACTTAAACAATCCACTTGACACAACAGATTTAGGCTTAGTTTTGATACTATATTTGAAAAACATGGCATAACAACATCACTATAACTGCACCTAACAAGTTGAATAACGTGAATGTTTAAACAGGCTATAAACAAGTGGGCAAGAATTTCTCATAGTTGGTGAGGGCAGAAAAAAAAAAGCCTCTAAAACGGACTCTAAATGGACTTACTCAGAGAGAAAAATGAAAGACAATATTTTTAATCATACATCATGTCGTTTATTCAGAACTTCTTCCCATCAATTCAAATGTAAAGAGAAAACAAAGACGCCCACTCACTTAGAGAAACTGACCCATTTAACGTTCTTATAGCTGAATATTAAAAAAAATGTAGTAAGACAAGTGGCTGATTAAAGGATAAACACAGAGGCAGGGTTAACAGCAACTTTTATCTATAAATGCCTTTGTTTTGATCAGTGACAGACAAGTTTTTTTTATGACATGATTAATTCATTAAAGTACTGTAACTTGTAACATTTGTTTACTTCTATATACCTTTGTGTAGCGAGAGAAGAAACAGACAGAGAACTCGACAGCTTTAATGTTTGAAGTAAAAATCTGACAACACCACCCTGGGAATTTGTCTCCAAAGAAGTACCAACACCAAAAAATCATTCAGGTCCATTATACTTAATATATAGATAAGTGGTTCAGCCCATTAAGAAGTTTGCTTATTAAGAGCCATCAGTCCATTCACATATGTGCTTTCAAACATCATCTCAGAGCTGTGGCTCCGCAGTGGGTGGATGAGATACCCAAAGAAGGGAGGTCCAAAAGGATCACCTTGTGCCTCTCACATTCACGCACTAAAGTGTAGTTCAGCTTACAGCATGGACGACCACAACCAAAACCAAGGTGCCCAGCTACTGCCACTTTAGGCCCTTAACTTCTGAAGGAGGCAAAGACAAAGAATTATGTTCAAAACATGTGCAAGAAAACAATGAGATATAACTGTACTGTATTTAATGCTGCTGGTGAAACACACTTGTAATCCACAGCTATAAAAAGGGGCCCTCCTTCTATCTTTCACAAACACAGAGTACATACAGCACACGTTTAATTTTAAAGGTCTTGAAGACCCAACAAATTACAACAAATCCAACAAACTGTTACAAATTTACAGCTTAAATAGGAGCAAGCTGTGCGTGAAGCAAAAAGCCGGCAATAATGGTAGCCCAGCCCAGCCAATTAGTAAAAACGAAAAAGATTGTTTTAGAGAACGCAACCCAAATGCAAATACAGAAACAATGCACTAAAGCTGAAACAAAAGAACAAAGCAAATGCAACACAATATGCAAGACAAACAGTAATGCGAGAAGGACAGGCAAAGCAAGCAACATCAAAAGAAACGCAATCTGGGCCAGCATAGCAGCAGTGGCTTCAGTGGAAGGATATTAACCAACAGCATGCTGTAGCATCACGAAAAGCTAGCATTACACACCAATCAAAGGAGATCTTCTGTTTTCAGAGAGGATGTGGTCTATATGGGGTTTATCAAGCAGCAGTCTGCAATCAAACAGCCGTTTACTACATGTGAAATTATTAACCTTGGAGTGCAAGAGAATGAATGACTTGCAACAGTCCCTGAAGTGGGGACTTCTGAGGAAATGAAAATCCGCAGGCGGCTTCCAAAAAAGCACGAGCACCAACCATCAGCAACAGTGTCTCACAGGTGAGATGAGATAATGTGCTCGTAAAAGGTGAGTGATTACTGTTCAAGCAATTAAGTGAGACAACGCTAAAGAAGATATTCATTCTGCTACAGCCACTAATAAATGTTTTCCAAGGGGCAGTAAAACAAGAGAAGACTTGTTCAAGAAGAATTTTGCCTGCTGTTAAACATTGTTTTAAATAAGAGGCTTAAACATTGTTCATGTTAGTGCCTCTCTAACAGGAACCACAGGGTAGGTAAGCTGTGTGGCCCTAGGTGTGATATAAAAATCTGTTTATTGTCTGCTGAGCAGCAGTAGACTGTGCATTAGCATGACACACGTCAGAGGTTTATTCTTTTATTTTCTAGTTACAGGGAAGTTGTTGAGTTATGCTTACAAACACTGATTGGGTGCCCAGAGGCCATCAGAATATGATTTTAGTTTTGTGGTATTCCACTTAAAGTCCTCATGCTTCCTCCAGGGCTGTGGCAATGGCTCATTTTGAAATTCATATCGTGTTGTGCGAGAGGCCGAAAGCTGTGATTAAATTCGCTCATTACCACTCACCGTGTGACTTAGTACCACAACGATATTTTTGCCCAGGTCAGACAGCCTGAGAGCAATATTCATAAGAGAATAATGTCTGTGGCGCGCTCATTAAGAGGAGGAAAGACATCACCATTTGCCCACTTTCAGAATTGTAAAGACTTTCTTGAGGGGCACAGGATCAAAAGCATATTAGAAGAACACTCAGCTTGTGCCAGCCTTTTAAGTAATGGTGCGGATTCTTCAGGAAGAAGAAGAAGAAGAGCCAGTAGGCTCAACAAGGACGATAGTGGACTGGACTGCTGTTACACTTACCGGCTGCTTTTAATGGACGTTAGTTGATTTAGTTTCACAGGGCCACAGTGATGCACTTGTCATCTGTGTTTCACTTTAATTGGATATGCTTTTTTCCCTACACCACGAGGCAGACATAGAATACAGAAGTGAGTTTTCCACACTGTCAGCTCTGGCTGTGAATAAAATTCTAAATGAAGAAAGACAGAAAGCGATTGCCATATATAGCTGCAAATGCTTTAATTAATAATGTGGTAAAACATGTCTTTAGGGTGTTTCCTGGACTATGTGATAAAAATGTCGTGCTTGTGATTTGCAAGTGACGCCTCATGTGAAACAACAGCAATGACTGCCTTATGCTGTAAAACAAGTAGTGCGATATGTGTTACCCCATTGACCCATTCACAAAATTAAAAGGGTTTTGGTAATGAGAGAAGGAGTAAAAGGCGACCATTGTGGAAATGGAAACAATCCAAGATGGCGCCAGTGTACGTAAACATTAGTAAAACTCTAAAAACTGCAATCTGTATGATTACTGTTGCATGTTTGTGGCTGACTAAATAAGCACGTTACGCAGAGTACCAACCAGGTTCTATCCATGAACGTGTGCAGCGGTGCCTAAGTGCAAAAAAGTGACATCTTGCTGATTAACACATGTTAAAGTCATTCATAGAAAAAAAAAAGTGACAGTAATACTGTTAATACTACGTAATTCTACGGCGAATTAGAAAAAGAACAAGCACCATACACTGGCTCATTTCTCACTTTCATCTCTGTAAAAGGGGCAGTCAATTTCAGAAGTTAGATCCAATAAATGCCACCACAAAGAGAACATTCGTGGATTCTCTCTCTGTTAATCCGAACACACCGTGGTTTAGCATATCAGCTGATGCTTTGTTATAGCTTCACAGCTGTGCAGGGCTTTCTCATGTACACCCTCTCCTTGAGGTATTCCCACAAGAAATAGTCCACTGGGCTTAGAATCAGTGATCTTACTTGCCAGTGGTTATCGCCAAAATACAGTGAATGCAGATGAATAACCAAGCTCTAGTAAAGTAACAATAAAATGCTACTTTGTGTCCCATATTTTTATCGGACACTTTTTAGAAGTTGAGAACTTAGCGGGGTATTTTGAGAGATAACAACAAAGTCATGGCGCAGATAAGTGTTGGTAGATGATCGTTCACTGTTCATCCAAAATTGTGTTCGCATCACATGACAGTAGTATGTCTCCTCTTGCAATAGAAAGCAAAATGGGGACCGACTTGCAAAAGTCACTGTTCTGTGAGAGGCAGAGTGCTCCACAGAGTCCCTTTAACTTGTTCCGTTCAGTCATTGTTGATAAGATTAATGGCCGAAACGACAACAGAATGAGCCCCGAGTTGTAATAAAAAATCTTTTGTTTTTGAAATAGCTATGCTAGCTGTTTCAAGCACTGGCATACAGAACTGTTTGAGGAATACACTTGTCCAATCTTGTCAGATCTCGCACTAAATATGAAATACCAACGTCTACTTCAGACTTTGAATTCCAGCGGGAAACATTCCTGTGTGTTTTTAATCCAAAGGTTTTGAAGAGCACCTGCATATCTACAGATACCACTTCTGCAGCTCGCTAGAAATATATCAGCACCGTGACCTTCATGAAGGGGCCTACAAATCATTATTATACTGATTATGGAGTCAACACAAAATGTTTTATTGTGACAAGAGGGCTTATCGAATGCTGTATGACTCAAATGCTGTTTAACAATAAGAGGTTAATCCCATCTTTATTGTCGGTGCCACAGCGTGTTTAACTCAAGTCTCGTCCATATGCAATAATCACCCGCCTCATTCCCTCGTCAGTCCATGTCTCTATTTATCTGTATCTCATTTTCTCACTTCTCCAGTGACACCGAGGTTAAAGCCATCGGCTGGAAATGTATGACCTACCGCAGCACGAGATATGCAGCATGAGCTCGGTTCAATAATCAATCTCCTGCGTTATCAGAGTAAGAGTTGTCTCGTCTCGGGTGGAATTAGTCGAGTTGCTCTTTGCATGCTGCCAGTGTGATACAGAGCTCAGCAGCTTGCAAGAAAACATTCAGCCTGACTGAAATAGCAGATTTCTGGTTCAGAGCAGCTGGATATTCCCACACCTTGAGAAATTCTGCCAACGCTGCTTTCAGCTTCTCTCCACGGAGTCATAAACAAGAACTACCAACATCTTCTCTCAATCAATAAAAGTCTGTTTTTCAGTAATACTTCAGCTTTAATGCTTTTGTGCACAGATTGCCAACTTAAATGCCACCTTGTATTAATAAAGGTTTATTGGGTGTTGAATTTCTTCTCTTAAACTTTGAGCAAAGACTTTTTAACAATGTAAAAAAAAAAAGCTTTTATTTTTAATAAACAAAGAAGTAAAACGACTAGCTAAAGTGACCAGCACAAACTTCGACTCTGCAGCACAGCAGTATATGAAGCAACACTTTATTTTGTTATTTGATTCAATTCAGTGACTACTAGTTGGGTAACAATATAAACTGATTTTGTGAACAATTTAACCACCAAGGTTATGGATGGAGATAATTTAGCAGATAATTTAGCTTCCACGTGTTTATACAAGACATATATTTCCTGAGCTTTGAAAGAGACTATGATGTTTCCATTTCATTTCAGTCTGTTCTATTGAGCAGCTGTGAACTGTAAAGCCTGTACCTGCCTATAAATCTATGAAATAAGACCCTCGTGTAAGTAGACCTTTATTACTACAAGTTATTGCTTCGTGATTATTCATAAATTACCGTAAAGCAATTTATGAACCAGGCCTGATGAAAATGCATGATGGTCTTTAGTCATGCTGTAATCGCAAGAAATGAGGCTTCATTTGTCGCTCCAACTTTCACATAAGATGGAAATAGCAAAGAAACATGGTGTTATATGTATTTTTTGGTGGACAGCTATCTTAGAGTTACATAAGAAATTATTTTGCTATTAACAACAATTCAGTATTCTGCAGTACTGTGAGTTTGCAACCAACACTAGCACTATAAGGAAACACTGAGAATGCGTTTACAAAACCTTTTTGCAGTGTTCACTATGTTGGTTTTGCATGTTAGCATTTGCTGGCTAGCACTAAGAACAACTACCTTGATAATTGATGGGAAAATTGTTAAACAGTTTAGTCATAAATAAAAGGGCAGGCAAAATGACTCCAAAAAGTCATAACTTATCCTAAGAGGATGAAAGTTGATACCAATCCATATTTTTAAGATGATTAATACCATGGATACTCTTACCACTGCTAGTAACATGTAGATGTGTTTCAGATTTTTAAGCTAACATACATTAAATGATTTGAATCGTGTTTTATTTACTTTGGTGACTTTTTTTTCTATTTGGTGAAAGTGAACGCAGCTTTAATTTGGATTTACTTTCACAATAGATTTATTATGTAGTACCCCAGTTACAAGTAGTGCATGTAAACATGTGCATTAATGGAAAAATGCTGTTAACACAATACAGGTATCAGTAGATTTGGCTTACACCCAACATGTTCAGAGCAACATTAGCATCTGTATAGATTTCTGCCCAGCTGATAAAGTGTTATTACAAATCCAATTTTTCTGAGTTTTCTATTCAGTTTTTTCCATCGAGTCCCGAGGCAAGCATCTGTTGCTTATTTGTTAAATGTTGCACAGTGTTCACAGTTGTGTTTTTTTTTTAGAGGTTTCAGAGCTAAAAGCAGCCACCTGAAGCCTCTAAACCAATTAATGAAGCTGCAGGCTGGAAAGCTAAATGGCTAAGGTGTAATATGCTAGGAATTTGCCACAGGGCTGACTCTTTGTCGATCTGCGTGAAGTCATTTGATGAATTGTTGTTGTAATGCTGTTCACATCATTTTGTTTTTGTTTCTTCATATCTACAATAATATATCAATTGAGGTGTCATCTTATATGCTATACATTGCTATCATTTATTAACAGCTTGCAACACAAAATCATTTAATGGCAGTGGAGCAATTCTGACCAACTCTCTCTTCGTGCTGTTTCACAGACTCACAGGTTTCACAAATGTTGCCGAGACGTTTACATGTGTCTGAGTCAACAGAAAAATTCAGTTTTATCAGATTTCCATCAGAACTCTGTCACTCTGACTTTGAAGTGGCTTCAGCTGGTTTTGTGTCGCTACAATGAAACAGCATCTATGCATTTAGGAGAGCGCATACAAAACACTTTAACATCATCACGCATTGTTGATACCCTTAGCTGACAGAAGAATTGCAACATCTCTCTCTCTCTCTCTCTCTCTGAAGTTATATTTGTATCTTTTTCTTCTCTTTTCCAAAGTGACTGATGTTGTGTGTAATCTTTGCAGAGTGTGGCTGACGAGAACGGTCAGATCTGGACGTAGATAGCTCGAAAACCTCTAACTAACCCTGTTAGAATATTCATGAGCGTGGAGGTAATTTCTTTTGCAGTGTAGGCATTAATATTAACATGAGTTTAATGGACTGAAATGGATTGAAAGATAAACAAAACCCCTGTGCTAAAAGAGTTATTCAGCTATTTAAATTTGATGAAAACTCAGGAAGTCCTATGAAAGTGGATTTATAATGACATCTCTGCAAACCACTGTAGGAAACATTAGGTAAAGGAACTGGTTGTTACGTAGTGCTTTTCTACTAGAGCGCTCAAGCGCTTTATTCAACATGTTTTATTCACTCGTTTACACCCATTCATATGAACACTTTTTCTGCTTTTGTAGAAAAAACACAATAAGTGCTAAACGCGTCGATATCCTCCCCAAGGATCCTTTGGCATGCAGACTAGAGCAGCAGGGGATTGAACCACCAACTTTCTGATTTGTAGACCTGCCCTGTGCTACAGTCACCCCGTCATTTGAAACTCTGAGTTTCTATATGAACGCGCCTTTGCAGCGTTTTCATAAGTTTCTTTCAATACATTTAAAAGTCATTGTGAGGTGGACCACTACTTTCAGGTGTGCTTTCCCTAAATGCAAGACGTCCCCCCGCACTTTGCTGAATTCATTTCTATTCAAGCCTTGCCACATATCATAGCATGCACAGCAGTAATTCCTTCAGCTTATTGATGCGATCCATTGTTCCACATTGATTTAGTCTTCCTTTCACATCAGAGAGACAAATTATTTGACTCTTTCAACAATGGCACAAGCATGGCCTGAGGTGTTTTAATGGACACCTCCTTCATCCACGGCTTTGTCGATAGTCCACGTGAGCACTCAGACAACAAATCTCTGTGTATCCTCTGTTTCTCCTGCCAGCTGAACACTGAGAATACAGCAAACAGAAGGTTGTGATAATACACCTCAAGTCGTATCCCTCATTTTCTGCTGACTTGATACCCATTGTTGTTTGCAGTGATGTCTCGTGCAAGTCGGCGTGTTGACAGGACCTGAAATTACTTTTTGTCAAGTTTCTTGATGCTCTTTGCTTGTTTAGATCATTTCTCTTTTATTATCACGGCCAAACAGGAGTCAGTAACAGACTGCCTGTGAGAACACCCTGTACATGTGCTAACAACCTCCCTGTGTTTTTCTATTTATTTATTTTATTCAATTTTATTTTTTTGGGTGGCCTGGTGGGTGGATGGAGGGGTCTAATTAACCAATACAAATCCACGAAAGCTACCTGTTTCTGAGGGAACGAAAGTGATCAAAGACAGTCGCAGGACTCGGAAACTAACATTTCTTGTCTGGTTGATTAAGGGAATTTGTTTTCTTTTCAAAAAACACCAAGATCAGTGGGAAAGACATCAGACAGTGAGTTTGTTATAACAGTCATTTATTGCATCTGGGTTCTTTTTTTTTTGTTGTTTTTCAGCGGTTTGTAAAAGTTGAAGAATTTATTTATTTTTAAAAACTCTGATAATCTGTTTGAGGGAGTAAGACAGTGAACGTTAACCCTGGTGTGTTTACTTTATTATATGATGTTTCCATTAATACTGAGTATTGACAGGCAGAATAAAAAATAATGAGTTTTAATTGTTTTTGATGGTAATGAAGCACAAAATTGAATTAAATTACAATTCTTAATTGATATCTTTCTATTTGAGAAAATAGAAAGTGTCATCATGAGATTCTGTGAATCCAACTATAATAAACTTAAAACAAGACCATAGTTTGAGTCGGTCCTCTGCAGATGCCTTATCACATTATGGTAGACATCGTTGACAGTCTAGAGGCCTTTACACAGCATACGCATTGATGCAAAAAATATTTTTCAAACTCACCTGCCTACCTCACACCTTAATGCTGCTGTTGACACCAACCACGTAGTTTAGCAGGATGAAATTGTGAAATGTATTTGTCTGGATTTTTCACAACCAAATGAACAGATCTTACCACAGCTTTTGGCAACAAGGGCGCTCATAGCTCAAAGCGGACTTCGGTACTGAATGTAAAATCTCATACAGACAGCTAGATGCTGCTCCGGATTAGTCAGCTCTCTGCCTCCTCAGATGTGGTCCCAACTCCACCAACATGAGCTCAAACTGCCCCCTGACATCCTCAAATATGTACAAAAGCGATCGTGATACAACTTCAACTTCTGGATCAAACCATGAAATTCTCCCTAGTGCTGCCTTCTTGTGACAACTCTTTCTTCTTTTTCTTCTTTGGAATTATCAGGACCAGCTCGTCGCTGCTTTATTTTTTTCACAGTGGTTCACACAGTTTGTTTTTTTTTGCAAAAAAAGCGACATTTTCAGGACAGATATAGGCTACACAACAAGTTTCAAAAAATGCAGAATTTCTTGTCGTTTTATTGCAACGTGTGCAGTGAGTAATGACTCTGAAGGGTAAATTCAGAGGGCACAGCTCTGTGGACGTTCTCCTCACCCAGCGTGCCACTTTTGGACTTTACACTACTGACTTTTCTGCCATGATGATGTCCCTCAACACGAAAGTCCGGTCAGCGTGACAGAGAAGTTGATTTTTGCCTTCTGGGGAAGTTAGCGCTCCTTGGTGAAATTGCAGATGTGCACATGCAAGTCTTCATAGCCGGCCTTCCACCGAGGGATCTAAAAGTCACGGCAGATTCTACACAATCACAGAATTTGCTGTGGTGTCGTGTTTGATAATAATGAATTGTTAAAGACCCCTAAATGGTGCTTCCATATTCATGCAGTTTAACATTAGCATGTATAATCATAGCATGTATATAATCACATGAACACTTTTTTAAAATAACATTTCTGATGTTTGGATTGTTGAATCCTTTTAAATTTGGGTTGCTATATTTATTGAGAACATCTCCATGCTACCACCAGCTTCTCGTGTTTTTCTGTTTGTTTGCTTTATGCTAATTGCTTCATGGTGTTATTTTTCCAGCAGCCAAGATGTATGTTATGTGTTTGCATTAAAGCTGAGACTGTGCTTTCTGCATTAAATCCCCTCAAGCAGACGGTACTGGAATTATACTAGTGAAATGGGGTAAATGTTTGAAAACTATGCATTTAATAATGAGCAAATAAAACCATTGTGACAGGCAAATACCCTTATTAGCAGAAGATTATCTTCAAGCAGACAACATTCAAATAGTTTTCCTGCACTGTGTTCAAAGTGCTGCAACAACAACCACAGGCAAGCTATTAAAACATTGATACACTTTTTAGCTGCACGAATGCTACCAGGCGAGGGACACAGGAAATTCATTTTCTTGTTATTGCAAAATTATTCAAATGAGAAAACCATCAATAATATGATTCCCACAGAGAAAATCCCCCATAACAGGTCCAATAGGATAAGAGATTTGATAAGAGGCCGCGTCCCGCTGGCATATCGTAATAAAAGGATTTTTGGAATCCAACGGGTTCAGCGTCATACATGCTCGAGTCCATGATGGATGCAGGGGAGATAACCCTTCTGTCTATGCGCATCTGTTTTTTTTTTTTTTTTTAAATAATGGCTTTAACAATGACACAGCAACAAGGTGATTTGAAAACCCGTGCTAATTTTTTCCTCACCTTTCAAGGCTGCACTGACAACCCAATTTCCATTAAATATAATCTGGCAGTTTAACACTCGCTATAAAACCCAATGGGGCAGAGACAGGTATTGTGCAGGTTTTAATTATCTCAACGATAGCCTTCAACAGCTGCTGTGTGTTTATTTTACTTTGCACTTAAAGGAATGCTCTTTAATCTCCTGAAACCCACCTCCCCTGTTTTTTTCCAAGCAGACACCCCGCTATCACGTATAGCTGATTTCTTGAGATTGTACCTTCCCATTTCATTACTCCGCCCTCTAAAAAGGAAACAAAAATAGGCAGAGCTATTATGATCATCATGCTCAGCTTACGACTGACCTCATTGTATCACATTGTCAGTGCTCCAGGCAGGATAGAAGGGGTCTGCAATACGGGATTGTAAATTCTGTTGTTGCAGCTTTTAATTGGTGTGAAATTACTTTTTCAGTGGAAGCATAAGTATCTGACTTTGCAGGGTATAACTGAGTTTGATATGGTTGACAGACACCAGCATGTGCAGTTTGATAGCGGTGTTGGGCCAGCATAAACAAAGAAATGTCAGTGGATTCTCAGGGAGGCACCTGGGCACAGTCCCCAACCTCATTTATCCAGTCGCATGTACGAAAGGCAGGCCATTCAGTCAGAGTCGATGGAAGTGCAAGATGGAAAGGCTGGACATAGCCTTCAGGTAAATTAGAAAAGTAATAGAAAAGCGCATTAATTCTGTGTTTTTTTCAAATGCCCAGCAGGGGGCAGCTGCTGTTACAGTTGTACTACCACACTAACGTACCATCACCCACTGGTTTCTGAAGGCATATTTTGAAGCCTGAAAGTGAGCGTTTCCATCATCTTCACATGCTCATTGGCTCACGTCTTATGATTGAAAAGTCGATAGCTAATCATCGTGCATTTTCATAATCTTCCATTTTTAAATATAAAGTAGACTTCATTTTTTTTATTTATGTATTGATTTTTTTATGACCCAAAACGAGTGACTGAGTCCAACAACAAGAAACTGCTTACAGAGGTCAGGTCAGAAAGTATTCCAACAGAAGTCTATTCTGTTTTATAATAATAAAAAAAATCCCCAAAAGCTCAATTTATGACCTCAATAAACACACGGTTGATGGGTTTATGGTCTAAACTGTTAGCTTTAGATCGCATTTAATACAGCTCAAATTTCAATTGGCAAACTGAAAGTAAAGCAAATTGTAAGGCAGGGTGAAGGGTGTAATTTATGGCATGGCCACTTCATGAGTGACAAGGATCTACCTAATCAGCGTGCAGTGTTCCACGGTTTGTCAGCGTTTGTCATGTCCAGTTTAAAAAAAAAAAGGTTGGTGATTTTTAAAGTCTTCAACGTAACTCTTCAAAATGTAAATTGTGAAACCAGTCGGTGGCATCTTAGTGGCTGTGTCCATCTAGTATATACATCATGTGGCAACTGTGTAGGAATCCTGCCAAAATAATCACAGTAGATACACAGAAATGTCTGTCTTCTGTCAGTAACAACAAGAGAAAATGGTTACATGTTGGCCTTTTCCACACATGCACTGACCTGTACACAAACCCACTTGCACTTGAAATGCTGCTTTAGCACATGTTATCCTATTTGCACTGGATTATGGCCTAGAGTACTAAATCAGTCTGAACATTTGCTTGACAGGGCAATGTCTGCTCAGACAGTCTTCAGAGAGAATACAAAATCCCTCCTCTTGGGTATTTCAGGTTTACTAGCGAAATTCACGAATGTTTAATAATAGAGTAACATTTCCCGCTTATGGGGAGGTTTACTGAATCCTTTGTTGAGCAGAGGTAAGATGTGTACGTTAAATTATTTTGCTGCCAGATGTTTCCTGGCTTTTAAAGCTCCCACAGCTCAGGGCCTTGTCAGTTTTCTTGGAATTTAAAAGGTGGCCTTGTTAAGCCTTCGTGTAAAGAGGAGCGCCAAAGAAAGCACCATGTGCCAGGTTATACTTCATCTGGCCCCAAACACATCTCTCATGCTCACGCTAGAGGCTAAGTGAAGCTTATATTGGATTTTTCTTTGTTAGATTGTTAGATTTTCAGAGCATACAATTTAGACTGTATTGTAATATCAGCAACAAAGAATGAGGCTGGTGTATCCCCGTGATTGTGAGGCTGGATTTACACTTATATAATAATGGAGTACCCTGTGGAGACTGAAATAGAGTAAGGCACAAAGCCACCTGGAGGATTGCTGCGCTAACAATTGCCATCCCAATACTAACTAGCAGGGACACAAAGCTGCTAATCAAACACCTGGTCCAGGTGAACAGATGTGGGTTACATTTACAATCGAGCCTATCCTTTGACACCTTCATATAGCACTCATTGTGGCGAGACACGTGTTCCTTTCACATCGAGGCTAAGGGCTTTAAATGATCATTTTTAGCCAAATTTACCCGCAGAATCCACATCAAAAAATCAACATGTACAGCTTGCTGGAGGGTTCACATAAGTCCCATTACTCCCCTTTTGGCCCTATCATGGAACAGTCCATGTCCAAAAGTTCTCATTACCATCCTCTCTGGAGCGGTGATCAGTGTTTTCTTTACAATCCGTAAAATTGGTTTGGAATTTCTTATACGTTCAGATTTTCCTCAGTGTGGCACAAAAGAGGAGAAATAACAGTAAAAATTAATTTTCATGGCAAAGAAGAACCATCAAGAACGAGGTACATCTATGTTGAGTTCCTAATTTTTGACATGGCTTTTCTAGGAGTAAAGAAGTTATGTATAAGATGGTATGACGTTTACGTCCACCATAAGATTTAAGGGGGCCTTTCAGTCCCATGCGGGCTGGCAGCAGCTCAGGAGGTAGAATAGGACGGCTTCTATTTGGAAAATTGGTGTTTCGATCCCTGCCTGCTCAAGTCTGCATGCCAAAGTTCCTCTCTGATGCTTCCAGAGAATGCATGAATGAGTATGAATGGCTGAATGAGGTGCTATATAAGAACTTTACCATTAGGCTTATATAACACCTTCATGAAATTGCCTCTGAGCCATAGTTTCTCTCTCTTCATTTAAATAATAAATATATGCATTTTTGCATATACATATATTTACGTGTCACATGAACAATGGATCTGTTATCTAAAGTCCTACTGTCATTTTAATCCAACGAGCTGCAGCGCAGAACAGACCTGGCACATACCCATTTAGCAAAGCCTTTTATCTGTGTCCAATCAAGAATAATTGCCTCCTCCTTTCAGATCAAGCCACCTATATGGAGAAAAAGAGCCTTAAAACTCCCCAGCGGTTGGAAGCACATTCTGAATATGAATACATCGATGTTAAATAGCTGCCAGAGATTAAACACAAAGCGCGCACACAGACACACGCGCGCACACATAAACAAAGAGGTCCACCTCCTCACACCCACTCCCGCATGGATTCCTTTATAAACAACATGAGTCAGTCAGGTTGGCTTTTTATTGCCGCTGCAGCTCTCTACATCCCCGTCCTTGGACTAGACTCAGCCAATCACGCCTGCAGGAGGTGAAGGGGGGGGTAGAAGCAGCAGTCATCAACAACTAACCAGAAATGGGCCGGAGACAGACTGACCAGGGGCTGTGTTTCTCTCTGGTAATTGGCTCAGTTTTAGATCTTAATACGTTCAACAGATGTTTGCCTGTGCCCTGAGCCATGGAACAGCCAACTGTGGAGGAATTCGCCCTCTATGTATCCATGTCCTTGTTTTCAGCTGCTTTAGCGCCTGTCTCTCTCTGTTTGACTTGATTGCATGGAACATAATCTATTATACCTCATGATCCATTTCTACTCCATGCATGTATGTTAGAGCACTTGAGCATCATGTAACAGTAGCAAACATAGACTTTTATAGTGCTGGTTCTCTAAGCGGTGTGTTGGGACATGCTCAGGTGCCCTTAAGCAGTGTTTTTTTAAACACAGGTTTAATAATGCATAGTTGTTTAGGCCATAATGCTGAATTTCACAATTAAGTATATCAGCTAATCCCTCTAATACTTAATTAAATGTTTTCCACTGTAGTGTTGTTTGCTTATCTTTGAGCTTAAAAGGTAAATTATGCTCTTTACGTATACCAGAATTGTAAAAAGGACCTGATAATCAAGTTCAATGCTAAGACTTCTCTTTTCTTTCTGCAAAAGAAAGCCACAATGTTGTTTGAAAGTTGTGTTATAGCTGATGGAAGCATCAACCAACTCAAAAACTGCTGGAAAAGCTCAAAGGCCACCTATTCAAAGGCTAAAATTCACAGTGACAAAAGTAGCTCAAAGTCAGTCATTTTTAGGGGTTATGAGTGACACTACGGAGTGTAGCCCCATGTAGCCCCAGCCTTTTGTTCCAACCCAAGAAGACTGCAGCATAGCTGTTTATCCCATTCCCTGTAAAGGCCCTATTGTCATTCCTTTATTTCTCAGTTTTGTTTTTTCTTCTGTCACTCTGATTATTCACTATTCTGTTAAAGCTGATGGCCTGTGTGGAGGGCAAAGTGGCTGGCGATATATATGTGGTGAGCACTGCGACCAAAGGCTACAGGATAATGACCGGCTTTCTAGGCTGAGAATAGACGGCAGTATGGTCGCCAGCCTCCTGTTGACATAATCTCCGTCTTTTTGACAGAAATTGTGGAGTGTGCAGCATGTGGTAACAGTGGCTGGCACAAAGTGTAGTTAAAGTCTTTGTAGAAATACCCTCCAACTCAACTTCAGCATCCCGAAGGTCACGTATCCCAACCTCAGTGAGCCGACGTTCACGTTAAATGACTCCTGCTGTGTAATCAAGCGAGAGGAGCTTGTGTAAACTTTATCGGCCAGAGTAGACGGTGGTAAGGAGGGTCACCAACAATTAGGAGATTGATGTCCTCTCCTTTAATGGTCTTCAGTCACTATAATAAAGGGAATAATTACTTTTGTGGGGGGTGGGGGGGTCAATTCTGTCTTATTATGCATTATTTTTCATCTTATTATCTTAAGTACACAGGTCAAGCCTCAAGTCAGCAAAACAAATTTAAGGGTCTACAAGGTTAACACAAATTCAGTTGGACAAGAGACACAGAGGTACCCGATTACACCGCAGCTAAGTATTTCCCCTTCATTAGCCTCAACGACAGCCTTTTCTGGCCTTTGGCACCACGTGAGGCCTTTTAAAAAAAAGCTCAAACTGGAACAAAGTGTGCATTTTACAATTTATGATTCAGAAACTGGTGAACAATAATTAAGTGTTTATATATAGTGTTTTTGTTGCCATGCAGCCTGTCCAAGATGTGCTCTACCATCAAAAGAAAAGTAGATACAATCATTACCACATTGTTGTATCTTCTTATGAAATGAGAACAAAATATGCAGAGTTCTATATTTAAAATATTTAAATCTGTGTTTATTTAAGGCAAGCTGTTAAACATATTCTTAGTTCCTGAGCCAGGTGGAGTAAATGCTGGCCAAAAATACCTTTATAGATATAGAGTGAGGTGCTGTCACACACTCACCTGCAAGCTATCCAGTACAAGTCAGCAGCCTAGTGGGAGATAAAGGGCCTGGCTCAAGGGCAACTGCACTGTATGTGTTAAGAATCTATAATAATAATCCAGCTGTATAACATACAAAAATAGAGAAACCTTGCATTTATTATTATTGAGTTTGCTGAAAATGTCCAATAATTTTATTTAAGCAATAAGGGTGTTTGCTTTTAACAGAGTATGTTAAATTGCGGCACTTAAACGTGCAACTATTGGATCACCTTTGAGTTATAAAATCTAGAAGAGTGCTTAAAATTTAAATGTTGGAACTGCAGCATTCACCAGATAGAAAGGGTTTCCTAACAGCATTTATCAAAGATTACAGCCTGCAGCACAGAAGGAGGCCACACTGTAAAGGCACAGAGTGTAAAATATGTTAGCCGAGTTCAGTAGATTTTCTTTCCCCTTCCAATTCAAGTGCATAATCCTAGCTTTGGTGGCCGCTGTAGAACAAACTGCAGGACAAACAATTCTGGTCATCTGCATAAGGCGTAGGCTGTCAGTCTGCTGTTTACCTCGGCTGTCATTATCCCAGGTGTTCATGTCTACTTTTTCTGGAGGAGGCTGTAAAACTTTGTGGAAGTAGTCCAATATGAGTCAGTGGAGCTCACATCTCTCTAATGACAGCAATACTGAGGTGAGTTGTTGAAGATATCCCGAGGTTTTCTGTAGGTAAGCACTCCTGTTTGTGGTTCTTCTAAATAAAATCCAATTAGGCTATATTGGCCACTTTGTTTATGATCGCAGGGCAACATGGCAGATTCCACAAACCAGCCCATTCCTGTGTTTTTAATGGATTAATTCTACCTTATCAAATAGATCAATTTATTGTAAATAGATAGTAGATCTACTGCATTTGGGGCTATATACCTTCCCAGAAATAATTTCAAACACAGCGAGTGGGAAATTTTAGAGCCAGTCCTAAACACTGGTGGTGTGAGAACAACTCTCTTCCAGGGTCAGGGGGAGAACTGTTCTCATGCATCCAGGTTTTTTCCACTGGCTACTGGTCTTCAGCACCAAAAGGGCCACAACATAACCATTCTTAATGAGCTGCAACGACCCTCTTGCACTCTCCCCTTGTTTCAGAAAATTGCAGGAGTATGTTCTGCAGAGAATGCTGCTTAATTAGAAAGCTCAGCCAAAACCCAGATAGTGTTCCAAGGACTCGTAGAGGCAATGTAGAGGCAAACTATCGATTGCCTCTACATTTTGTGGTACACTACGTGGTTCTTAACCAAAACAAGAAATGACTAAAGTACATTTTAACCCCTGAATTTTGACAACGATAGTCAAAATTGTCCATCTAAATTTTAGATCGACACAATTCACTTTGTGAACTATTCATTCAGTTCTTATGAAACTGGACTTGTCTGACTTAGAATTGGATCAAATATAAATAGCAATTTAATCTTTGACCTACTTTGACTTTGGATTTGACTTGTATTGTAGCAGGAAATGCAGTAATGTCTCAAAGTAAAGTTGCATGCTTTTAAAGCACAGTAAAATATCCTCCGGGATATTCATATGCTGCTGAAAGTACAGTAAATAATAGAAGTTACACAGATGAAATGCACAGAACCTTTACATATCCTGCACTACTGCCCCACGCTGTTAAAGAACTAAATATGGTTAGCTATGGAGGCATCCATAAAAAAAAACATGCAGACAAAATCAATAGATCTTCATCCATCCATCCATCCATCTGTTTTCTTATTGCTTGGTTGCCGGTCTGTCTCAGGGCTGACAAATAGAAACCAACAACCACCCACACTTACATTCATTACTATGGTCTATTTAGAATCACCAAATAACCTAGTGCAGCATGTCTTTGGACTGAATGAGGAAGTACCTGGAGAGAGCCCACATAGGCAAAAGAAGAACAAGCGAACACCCAAACAACCTATCTACATGTCATTATGATATTCTAATATCAAAATGGGTCTAAGGTCTAAGCATCATATGTGCTAACCCCAAGCCTAATCCTGCGTTGCACTTTGGGAAAGCAGCACCAACCATTGCTAGCAAATGGTGCATTGCAATATCAAAGTAAAACAAATATCTGAATCTTAAATATCTATCTAGCTGATCTACAGTAACACAAACTAACTGTAATTCAACTTTGAATTTCTGAAAAAAAATCAACAATTTGAACAATGTACATAGGTTTAAAATTTTAAAGAATATCAAATAAATATCTTGGAAACAAAAGCTAATCAGCTGTTTTATGTCATTTTTGGATTCGGCGAATCGTGTAATTTCTAGTAAGTCAAAGGAAAAAAGAAAAAGAAAAAGTTTCTTCCTATTATCTGGCACAGTTTAAACAGTATAGTTTAAATTTTATCAGAATATTTTTGGTTGGACCTACTTCCCATTTAACTGCAGATACTGTTACAGCATTATTACAGCAAACAATGATATTTTATATCATTATATATTTTATTTAACTTTCAAATTCTGCAGTTTGCTCCATTCCTTCCATGCAGGCCTTGTAGAGAAAAAGTAAACTGGTCTGGCCAACACAGTAATCAATCATTTATTACATTACATTAAAGTCTTCAATCTCACTACCCCGTATCTTGAATTTGAAATATCAAAAAATAAAAAGCAAAACGCTGTGGTTCAACAAGCAATTACAACCACACTTTGGAGGGATTTACTAACCATTTAGCAGCAGCTTTACTGTGATAGGACGTTACCCTCCAGATGTTTTGACCCCAGCAACATCGTTTATCTATAAATGAATCTAGATGACTCCGGAATGCACAAGTACCCATGGCTAAAGTAGGCAAGACTTTTAAAAAAACTGCTTTGAAGTCATTCTGTCGTTTTATTAGTACTGCATTACTGCCCAATATGCACCTTTTGCCTTAACTGGACAAGTGATGGGGTTTAACTGTCTAAAGTTAAAATGGTTTAAATTTAAAGGATTGTTAACACAGAACTAAGCATGTGGTAACATGGGCAAAAAAATGTGGTTGGAGATAAACAGAATGAACGGCAGAAGGAAGCAAGCAAGGTTTGTACCTGATCATTATTAATATGCTACCCAGAATCATCCATCCATCCATCCATCCACCCACCCACCCATCCATCCATCCATCCATCCATCCATCCATCCATCCACCCACCCATCCATCCATCCATCCATCCATCCATCCACCCACCCACCCATCCATCCACCCATCCATCCATCCATCCATCCACCCACCCACCCATCCATCCATCCATCCATCATCCATCCACCCACTCACCCATCCATCCATCCATCCATCCACCCATTCATCCATCCATCCATCCATCCATCTTCTTCCTGTTATCCAATCCAGGGTTGGGGGAAGAAATAAATAATTTGATCAATGCTGGTGCAGGACTGATGCCCACCAATCCGCCACAAGACCAACTGACAAACAGACACAACCATTCACATTCACACTTATGGCCAATTTAGAATAAAAAAAAAACAATCTAACACCATGCATTTATTTGAAAGGAAGCAGGAGTACCCAGAGAGAACCTATACAGACACCATGCAGAGAATATGCAAACTCCCCAGACTGGATTTGAACCCAAGACCTTCTTACCATGAGGCAACACAACATGCAACCCACCAAAACATCCAGATCAGCAGTGGCAGGTTATTAAGATTCAGGGAGTGTGTTTGGACATGCTGACATATTTTTCTGCCATGATTCTGCTCTGTGACAGTAGCTGCCTTCCTCTGCTAAAAGGATGTATTTTAGGTCATGTGTGAGTTTTTTAAAAGGTGTATAAGAAAAATGGTACTTCATACAAATTGTCAGGTTTCTTTAATTTATTGCTTCTTAACGGAGACCAGTGCCCTTGAGGAGTTTCACTTTTGTGGTGCTGGGAAGTGGCCAATGAAGTGAAAAACTCCACACAAGGAAAGCTGCTGTTCAAAGTGTCATTCTTTTTAAAAACTGTAAACGCTCTCCAACCAAGGAAAGCCACAACCCCCGCCTTCCCACGCCGCGTCCGACATGGCCTTTTCAGCTTTTGGTGGTAATTAATTCTTCATGAGAAACATACATTTTTATCTATGCCACAGGATCCATTAAACAAGGCCACGCTTATCAAAAATTCTGGCTTCTTTCTTGTTTCTTCGTAATTTGTATTTTAATGACAAGCAATTACATCGCTCCCCGCCTGGGGATTTCACCTTGATAAACTTTGACTCCTTTGAAGTCCATTTGGTTATTTTTTTCCGCTATATATCCTCACGTCAGGCTTTTGCCCGATGTTCTCTTGTAACCTTGAAAATATAGTTTCCATCAGCATATCCCACGTCTCCTTATCGCTTTACGATGTTTAGGTACGACCGCGGCAATTGTGTTTCCTTATAATTGCTTCGAGAACGGTAACCTCTCCTATTAATGGTGACTCCTTTTCACTGAAGCCAGTCTCCAAGGGTCAGTTTTATTGAATTGTCTTTTTGAATCTCTGTCTGCTCTAAATGGAAATGCAGTCAGCTTATTTCATTTATCATCCGCCTATAGTCTCCAGCAGTCTACTTTCACTCTCCCATTGCTCATAAAGAATTGAACAAATCATTTTATCCACGGTGGAGGGTTATGTTAGATGGCTTAGGTTTGGGCTGCAGCTTAACTGCATTATTTAGGACACAATTAAATGCTTAAATTTGATTGCACACAATAGTGAGCTGTTTTAGATGCTGCCCTTTATGTCCAGGAGTCTGGTATTTTTATAACCCTAATATCTGCACAAACGCCTCCTCTACAACTTTCAGCTAAGACTTCCACTGTGCATCTCAAATTGCTTTTGATCCATTAAATATTCAAAATGCTCTTTTGGGGGGGATTGTTAAACTTTTTATATTTTCATTCAGCATATTGTAACAAAACCGTTTTTGTTGGAAATTCATTTCTTCCCACTAATATCACAGAGGAGCCCAAGGCTGAAGCAGAAGTAAAGTGAAAGTGAGAGGATCCCAATCTACCAATTTAGATGTTTTCTCATCATGATTATGTTGGTATCACATCTGGTGACTAGAGGGGGTTCTTCTTGGCTCTCAGGAACAAATTGAAACTTAAGCTAAAAAACTAAAGTGAGATTTTAGAAGTTTTCCAAATCAAGAGTCTGAATTATTACTGCTGCCACACCCAGCCCACAGAAGCAGACTTCTTTGTACTTTTGTGTACCGCACATATAGTTATGCAATTTATGTCTTGATTTTTAGTTTTTAGTTAGTTAGTTTAGTTGATTTTTTTTAAAAACAACCACAGGAAAAAAAAGAAAGAAAAAAACAATAGTACCACTTTCAGTACTAACAGCATCGATAACAGTCCAATTCCTAATCAGATGATTATAACCGCAAACAGAAATCTACAACCAAGAAATAAACTCCATGTAAGATAAAATGCTACCATTACTCTTCTAGCCATCATAATTCCATGTACAGCTAGGGCTAGCAGTCATGGCACTAAGTTTTAATGTATTTATTTATTATGAATTTTAGAGTAAAAATTATTATATCAAAATATAGTGATGTCACAGCTTTGCAACTCTGAGTTAAAGAAGCAAAGTCCACACAGTCCACTTGCTGTCAGTAGAGTTGTTTAAGGCTTAGACAAAAATATATAGAAAAAGAATATGTTTTTTTTTTTAATTGTAAATAGAAATAAATGATAATTTCCTAATAACAACTGACTTTTTTCTTTCTTTCTCTTTCTCTTTCATATCGCTGGGGAGGAATTCTGGTCCATTCTTGTTTGCTGAATTGTTTTAATTTATCCACTTTGGAGAGTCTGATTAGGTCACGGCAAGACAGCTTAATAGGGCCTGATTTGATTTGACAAGACCCCTCCAAAACCTTCATTTATTGTAAATTTTTTTAGGCATTTTTTAGGCAAAGTTGGACTTGCTACTGTGTTTCAGAACGTTCTCATCCTGCATAACCTGAGTTTGTTTGAGCTTCAGGGCTTAAGGTGATGGCCAGACAGCCTCCTTCAGGATTTTCTGGTAGAGAGCAAAATTCATGGTTCCCCAAATACAGAAAGTCATCCTGAAGCAGCAACTCCTTGGAAATCTCGCATGGATGCCATTTTTTCCCAGTCTCTTTCTTGTTGTTGAATCATAAACTCTGACCTTAACCGAGCCAAGTGATATATATTGGGACCCCCTGGATGAGTCGTCGATAAGATCTTGGAGTTATTTTGTTTGGTAAGGTTTACCACTGTTCCAAGTTTTCTCCATTTGTGGATAATAGCTG
Source organism: Hemichromis elongatus (assembly GCA_015108515.1). Classification (NCBI taxonomy): domain Eukaryota; kingdom Metazoa; phylum Chordata; class Actinopteri; order Cichliformes; family Cichlidae; genus Hemichromis; species Hemichromis elongatus. Next base: position 6,107 of record VUQR01027390.1, on the reverse strand, counting down.
AATAGCTTTCAACGTGGTTGACTCGAAGTCCCAAACAATTACAAATAGCTTTGCCACCCTTTTCAGGCTTATAGGTAGTGAATACTTTGTTTCTCAGCTTTTTTAGATCATGGCATGGTGTGTTGTTGTTTCTTTGAGATCTTTGAATCCCCTTCACTTTGACAGACAAGTTCTGTTTAAGTGTTTTCTTGATTCAACAGATCTTGCACTAATCAGGCTTTAGTGTGGCTAGTGAAATTGGTTTTACCCTTAAAAAATGCATGAAAACTACACTTTGCATTGAGTTGGGTGCCTATTAATAAAATTAATTTGATGATCTGTGACAAATATGCAAAATATAATCAGGAAGAGGGCACCGTCCCAAGCAGAATCTATCGTAGGTAACAGTATTAAAGTATCATTCATTTAAAAGTTATTTTATCTGGATGGTGAAACTGTATAAATGCTATGATTCCTAAAAGCTAACAATATCCATCGTCATCTAGAACAGGGTTATCACAGAATTAGGATTCATCATCTGAGGACAACGATTATCCCCAATAAAGAAAATCCACAGGACATCCTTTAGATTTGGATTTATGGATTAAAGCATTAGCTTAGAAAGGTGATTAACACTACGAAGATTATTCTGTGATGGTCAAAAATACTGAGCTTCAAGGCTGCCACACACTTCAAATATCAAAAGCATCTTTGAGCCTGAGCATGAGATGTCAAGTTGTGAACAGAAGTGCTGGTGAAATAAAGATACTGACATCCCCATTCAACCGACCTGCCAATAGCAAAAAGGATAAAAGCCACCTTGTCTCGTTACAGCCAAAGAATACCGACTTGTCAAGCATCCGTGGATTTGTCTAGTGAACCTGAAAAAATGAATCTCTTGCACATGTTGCAGCCCGCTCAGTGGGAAAAAGAGTTGGAGAGAGTATGTGATGCTTTTTATAGCAAATCAATGTTCCCCACTTAGGTGCAGGTTACATAGAGGTGAAAGTTTCCCAGCTGAATTCTGGCCTGGGATTTATCACAGTGCCTCTGTAATCTGTATTTAAGAATCTATTTTTCATCTTGAACATAATGGCATTAGGTTCAGAGAAGGACTCTGCAAACCCCATCACAAGAGTGAAACTTTGACATTAAGAAAAAGGGAGAGCCAGTCATCCATGATTTTGTGCAACCTCTAATGGTAGACTTCTCCGGAGACCAATTTTCATTTTACCTTTAAAGTCTTTCAAATTTTAAAGTGATTCATAGTCAACGTTTAAGTCTATCCTCAAATATTACCCAGGGGAACATAATTAGCATTTCAAACTATAATAAAAATGATGCATTCGACAACTTTCACTATGAGCCTTTCAGTTTAACTATTTGCCAGTCCATCTGATGAGAATTTGCGAAAAATAAATTAAATTATATTAAATTAAACAAACTAAATAACTACTATGTGCCGCTGGCCTCGACAGGTGTTTCCTAGAGCCGCTCGTCTTTTTTGGCTGGGTTCTTCTGGTCACCGTTTCGTTTAGATTTAAATCTTCACCCCTCCCCCGAGGACACTGAACACTTTGGAATGGATTCAGCATTCCTCTTTATTTTCTGCATCAATCTTTCCCTCTCCGGACTAGTCTCTGCACCTCTGCTGCAGAAACACATTCCCGCAGCATGATGCTTCCACCACTGTGTTTGGGTATTAATGAGGCGATTATCCATACTTCTTTTCCTACACACACTGTTCTGGGAACTGTGGCCAAATTGTTCAATGTTACTTTACTTAAGACTTTACTGCGCATCTCATCATCTGAAATTTTCTTAGGTTCCTCTTGACAAATGCAGTGTGCTTTTTAGTGACATGGGGCATCAATCTTTGCACTCGATCATGTAACCAAAAAAAACTCGTTCATAGTGACGTTTGGATTAATAGTTACCTCTTGGGCTAAGGCGCTTTATCTCAAATTACTCACCTTGGCTCACCTCCTCATTCTAGAGCTTCAAACATTGTAATTCTGTCATTGCCACTAATGTTGCAAAGATCCACACAAAGTGTTATTTGGCATTGGTGCCAGAAGAGCGTTGTTCACGTCACACTGGAAAACATCATGTAGTGAACTTTAGTGTCATTTTGAATTTTAAATTGTTTCAGCGCTACAGAGAACTGCCTGCATCCCTGCCAATATCTGTCTCCCAACATATGATAATGTGAATTCAATTATGCACAGGTGGACCAAGAAATAAATGCAGTTACTGAGGACAGTCCTACTACAATGCTGCTGCCACAGGACCTGGGGGGCAGCATTTTGTCCTAATGGCTAATGAGAATAACAATGATCCACAAAACCAACCAAAAGCTTCAGCATCAACATGCTTAGAAGATAAAAAAAACAAAACAAAAAAACAACTAAAACCACCTATTTGAGACTAAAGTTTCATGGACAAATGCTTGACAGGAATGCGGTTTTTGCTTATTGAAACTACTTAAAGTCATAGAAGCAGAATCAAACTAACACTAGCACATATTTTTACCAGTTTGCCTGATTACCTTCTGTTGTTTACTATATCATTTAGAAATTGGTCTGACACCAGTGTCAGAAAGAAAGATGCTGTGCAAGTTATGGACAATATTAAACAATCCTTAACACCCACTCCATGATGTGCTGGACAGCACGTTCAGCAGAAGACTCATGGCACTACAATGCTCCACAGAACACAATAAAGGGCATGTGGTCCCCAAGCTCTCTGCAAAGTTTTAACTTGCCATTTCTAGTTTATTTCATATATAATATTGTTAAAGTTATTGCACATTAATAGAGTACTGTATTTTTTAAATGATTCATGCACACAGAGTTTACTTTTGTTTTTCTTGCATGAAAATTTTCAATCGCCTGCTTTTGTATGTCAGCTTGACTAATGTAAATTATTGTAAAAAGTAGCCTATGAATTGAATTTTGTGGGTCCATCCTGTGACGATATTTTAGGTCTTTAAAATTATTTCACACTCCTGCTTATGCAGTACACATTCTCAGGAGATGTTTAGCTGTAGGGTAATTATTTGGATCCCTTCTCTAAATTATGTTTCTCCACCTCAGATAGAAACAGAGGACAGTTAAACCAAGTCCTTGTCTCATAATTGGAAAAAGAAACTCTATAACACCAGCGTTTGTGTAATATCTCTCCAGCTGAGCATTATGCAATGACAGGTGTTGTTTGGATAAAAAAGGTGGAAATGAAAATTGATGTTATGAGTGC
>VUQR01027383.1:6980-21364 GCA_015108515.1 Hemichromis elongatus | reverse complement strand
TTTTTTTCTTTTTTTTTTTTTTTTTTTTTTTACTGCAGCCTGTTACAAAACACATCATTCGTTCCAGTTTCTTTACTTGAATCTGCAAAAAATCTCCCAAATAATACATTTTGACAGAAAGTTTGCATCAACAAGATGATTCCTAAGGAGCTATTAGCTGAAAGCTTGGATTACCTCAGCACGATGTGTAGAGTGTCCTTAGAAGATCTGAGAAGAGGACAAAAGAAGAAGTGGCATACCCAAAAAACTACAGCAGATGAACAGTATCTGAAATCCATGTCCTTATTGAAAGAAAGAGCAGAAAATCCAGCAAAGACCTGACACAGGACCTATTCTGTTCTGTATTGTTCACTGAAACCTCATCAGACATGGTCTGAGTAGAAAGGTGGCTGTCAAAAAGCCACTCTTAAGGAAGGGAAAGGGAAAACCCCATTCGTAAAACATGGCGAAAGCTCTGTCATGGTTTAAAGCTGCATTTCAGCCAGTGGTGTTGGGGATCTTTTTAAAATTAAAGAAATTATGAACACAGAAAAGCATCAGATTTTGATTCACCAATCAAAACTTTCTGACTGACAATACCTTCATTTTTCAGCATTGCAATGATCCCAGACACAATGCCAATGCAATAAAAACATACCTGGATAGAAAAAACACACAGTGAAACACTATCAGTCATGGATTGGCCTCCCCAGAGTCCAGACCTAAACATTATTGAAGCAGTTTAGGATCATCAGACTGCTTCAGAAAACAAAAGGCAGCCATTCAAAAAGTCCTGGAGAACTATTCCTGAAGACTATGCAAAGAAATGATAAGACCGCTGCCTCAGAGAGTTCAGGTCTTGCTGAACTTGGTGCTTGGTGGTCAAACCAAATAATGACTTTCAAGCTTGTTGGAATTGTACAAACACTGTTTTAATTTTTGCATGTTTCAGTAAAACACTGCAACTGCAGAAATAAGGTGTGGCCAAAGACCTTTCCACAGTATTGCAAGAGATAATATCCATGTTCCTTATTTCTGTCCTTCTCATTTACTTCCATTACCTACTGAACCTCCTGAACACTCCAGGCTCTACAATCAGCTCATACATCTTCATCAATGGCAGCTGCTACTCTTCTTCAGGGAGGCTACAATAACCAAGCAATGTATTGTTATGGCCAACCATGGAATGATGATGAACGATGATAGCACTAAACAATCTCCCCAATATCCTCTTTCATTTAGTAAGCTGCCCCTGAGGCCAACTGCTGATTATTGAGCTCCTTACTGCAGCGTTTAGCCCAGGGGCTCACGCAAGGTTCGCCTACACCGAGCTTGATTGACCTGATATCTCATGAGGATCCCGGGTTGTTCCCTCATTTACGCCTGTGCTGATTGCCAGGGTGAGAGAGGGGCCAGCGTTTGTTTTATCTGACTATGAGAGCAGCCATGAGCTGAATCAAGTCAGCTGAAAAATCTTGCACTCTACAGCTAAACATCAGACCCACATGCATCCACAGACGCATAGCTTGCAGCCGCCTGTTGGCTCATGCGATCAGGCATTAGACTGTGTGCACCAAAGAGATAGGCCGACCCAGAGCGAGGAGTGCAATGACCGGAAGACAACAGACCCCTCATCACCATCACACCCCTGTCAAATTGTGTTTCTGTTCTTGTTACCACCAGCTTTAAACCTTTATTTATATTTATTTATTTATTTATACCTTCATTTTTGTTTTATTGGCAAAAATCACAAGGATACAAGAAGAATCAAAACAAAAAAAACCTAAATATCACTTATTGATCAAAGAGTTTAAGCAAGAAGACTATGAAAAAAGGGGTGGTAGTTTATGCGCTTTAACTGCAAAGTGACCTTTTGGTTTGTTTTCATGCTTCTGTTTTGTTCACTGGGACTATGAAGGACACAGAGCTGTCAGATTTCTGCAAGTTACATTTTAAATAGGTGCAATTTGTGCACTCATTAAAGAGACAAACAAAAAAACCCAAGGACAAAAAGGAATTATTTATATGTTGGCCTATTTATTTCCCTTGTTTGTGTATTCTGCTACCTTCAGGACCGCTGAGACAAAACAGGTCAAAACTGAAGAATTTACAAAGCTGCAAAGAGCTGCTGCTTCTTATTAGATGAAATATATTTTGATAGTTGTTAGTAAATATAAAGATTCCTACAGGTAATAATTTGAATGCAAATGAAGCATTTACAAAGACACGGTTTCAGGTCGTCGTACCAACCACCAGTTTGAAGGAAACTTTAGCCCTCTTTCTCTTAAAGCTCGACTTTCCCCCCTTGATATGGATGATAATGTTAGTATATCCGTCTTATCTATCAAATACAAAACAAAGCCAGGAAAAGTTAGCTATGCATAGATCGAAGACAGAGAAACAGCATGCTAGCTCACTAATGTGAACAGGATCTCCAGTACCAAAATGTGACATGTTTACTTGTTTTGGGTTTGGGTGCCTCAAGGAGAAGTAGCAATCTATTAAACTAGATATGGGTTGGCGAGAAAGGGAAAAATTAATGACGAAACATAAACTATAGGAGCGAGAAGACAAACATTAATGGAATGCAGTTTGGCTTATAATCACATGATTTCAGTCTAAGAACCATAACTATTTGTTAGGGTCGAGAGGGTTAAAAAAAAAACAACACACAAAGTAATTGTAAAAAATTGTTTGGCAACCATGGTGAAGACTTTGTGAGAGCTTTTACATAACCACTTTACTCTTTAAGCATGAGTAGATATAGAAGGGCACCTACTGGTGGCATCAGCAAAAGAGCTATTCAACTGAATGACAACATCCCAAGCAAGTTCAACCGTTAAACGTATAGAAATGTCTTCAATAGCCTTAAGGCTTTATCTCAGCAGGAAGTGCCTAGCAGTGATGTGGTGACCAGAAACCATAGACAGCCAATGACATTCAGTGACTTCAAGCTGGGGGGGGTGGACGCTAGCGGTAAAATGGGCCGGGCCAGAGATAAACCTTTTTCAACTTCACAGTGACCATCAATGAACATGAAGAGTGCCACTTATTGACATATAGTCCAGATTATACTCAAATGCAGAACAGCTGGAGACCTGATGGTCAAGTATTTATTCCTATTAAACTTCTTTCAAGTCTATTTAAAGTCCACCGTCTGGGGAGTAGGTGTAGTTGGTGCATTGTAATGTAAATATTAACTGACCATGAGGTCACAAATACTACTTAGCTAGTGGCTAACCATCAGTTGCAAAGTGATGTGCAACTAGCATACAGCTTCCTGTGTGGACACTAAAAAAAGGCTTCTGCATTAGCCTCATGGCATCTGGGTCACCTGCTCTACCAAATGAGCTAAACCAACACCCTGTGTGGACAGGCTTTAAAGAGATTTCCGAAGAATGAGACTTAAGTCAATTTTGATGCCTGCTGATGGATTTATACAGCAGATTAGGGGTCTACACTTCCATCTGAGCCCTCCTAGGGACTTGTGAGTCTAATTGCACGAAGAAAATTGTGCCACTACTGATGCCACTCTGTTCTTGGGTCAAAAGGTTGTCGAGATGGCTGTGGCCAGTAAGGAGCCCAAGAACAAAAGATAGTCGGTGAGATGAAAAAAAACATTAATGGTAACAAATTTTTAAAAATTCAACAAAATGTAACATTTAAGAGGTTCTGAATGTCTTTCAGGACAAGGGAGCTGCTGAGTGCGAAAGCTCGATATATAGAGAAGAAAGAAAAAGAGGCTTGGGTGTTTTGTGTGCTCTAATTGGCTCCTCAGGCTTTCACCTTCACAAGCCATTGAGTCTGAGCAGGCACAGAGTACAGTGGTATGGATGGCTGAGGCCAAAAGGTGATTTGGTACTCTGTATGCTCTGTGCCTTTGTGTCTGCTCATATCTGCAAAAATGTGTGTGTGTGCGCGTGTGTGTGTGTGTGTGAGAAAAGAAGAGTGATTTTATTTTATTTAACTACACTTGTTGACTGTTGTGAGAAACAGTGTATATGACAGCATTAGAAAATAATGGAAGCCAGAAGCAAAGGAGAAAACGCTCTGTAATCTGCTGGATGCTTTACTAATTGAGCTACCACAGCACTTCGCAAGAGGCTGGTCGGCTAGGAGATTGGATAGATTGATACGGTTACACACCCACACACACACACACACACATATGCAGACAGATGAAGAAAAGAGAAGCCCAGCAATGCACACACAGATAGGAAATGCCTCAGACAAGCTTTCATCTATTGTTTTCTTGGCAAAATTCGATTAACTTCTGCATAGACAAAACAGAAAAGATGGTGGCCAAGCTCTTAAAAGCTTTGTGGAAGGCACCACTGCCTCTCAGAGTGTTGTTTCATTAGTCCACAAGGATGCATCTCAATGAGATTTCAGAGAGACGCTTGTTTCATAAGTTTGACAGGTTTGGGTTTTTTTTTCCTGTGCTGTTCAAAAAGAGGCCACTTTTGCTCGACACCACAGCATCAAAGGACCTTGAGGCAAATAATGACTTCAAAAAGGTTACACCGTGCACTCCATAGCATTCTTCCTATCATCAGCCTGAACACTGCACAAGAATTAGTCAAATATTAAAACCACTAAAAATGGAAGACGAGAGACACAGGGAGAGCGAGGGAGAGCGTGAGCTTACCCAAGCTAATAAATCTCCATATTGTTGTTATTAATCCTGTGTCAAACAGGAAACTTCCAGCATCAACCAGAGAGCCAAACAGGCGCTTTCCATTCCAGCTTTGCATCTCAATGTGGACAATCCCCAGCTACACAGGCGGCGCCCCTCAGATTAGCACATCATTTAGGATTTTTAATGACACCCTAAGGCGCTACAATAATTTTGATGATGAAGCACAGACTTTATGTCCTCCTATACAGAGCCTGTCCCCATAAAATAACTGATGTTTTAATGCTGCGAGAGTGGGTTTGCTTTGCACTTACAGTGCAGTCTGTACACCTATAATTGATATACAATATATATAAGCAGAGAAGCCCAGATCTCCCTCTCCTCGCCCACCTGCTCCAGCTCATTAAGGTTCAGTTCAGTCGTGGGTTTACTCCTGGGCCTCCCCTCAGTAGGACATGCCCAGAACACCTCACTCAGGAGGCATTCTAAGTCCTAGTCAATTCAATTTTATTCATATAGCGCCAAATCACAACAACAGTCGCCTCAAGGCACTTTATATTGTGAGGTAGACCCTACCATAATACATACAGAGAAAAAAACAACAATCAGTTAACCCCTATGAGCAATCAGTTTGGTGACAGTGGGAAGGAAAAACTCCCTTTTAACAGGAAGAAACCTCTAACAGAACCAGGCTCAGGGCGGGGCAGCCATGTGCTGCGACCGGCTGGGGTGAGAGAAGGAAGACGGGATAAAAGACATGCTGTGGAAGAGAGACAGAGATTAATACCAAGTATGAGTCAATGCAGAGAGGTTTATTAACACATAGTCATATGCCCTAACCCTCATTCCTTCCATCACCACCCATAGGTTAGGGTAAAAATGCAGATTGACATTAGACCTCTTAGTATCAACTCAGTCTAAACACCACAGTCTACCTGAGTATTGTTTCTGACCATGTTCATCCCTTTATGTACCATCTTTTGATGGCTGCTTCCAGCAGGACAATACTTCATATCACAAAGCTCAAATCAAACATCTTGAACATGATGATGAATTCACTTTACTCAAATGTCCTCCACAGTCACCAGATCTTAATCCAAAAGGGCTCCTTTGAGATGTAGAGGAACGGGAGATTCACATCTTGGATGTTAAGCTAACAAATCTGCAGCAGCTGTGCAATGCTGTTATGAAAGCAAAAACGCAGTCTATCCCAGTACTAGCATGTGTACCTAATGAAGTGTCCAGTGCATATATATTATAATATATATGTGTATATATAATAGCCATGTGCAAATGATAAACTGGCAAAAGCTCAGCTGTATCAGCTGTACAGAAAGGATGAAAAAAAGCAACAACACAACATTTAGTTTCACATTGTTTGGTTAATTTAGCTTTTAGCCGCTAGCATGAATACAAGACAATAATAACCACAGAGGATGCAAAAGCTCAGTCAGAACATCCCATACATTTGCGGGGCTTAATCTCTGACTTTATTCAACAAATTGCTTGCCCAGTGTACTCTTATATGAGCAGATTAACAAACAGTCAATGAGGCATTGTGCTATTAGCCAAGACAATGTGCTGTGTGTTGTATGATTGCAGAACATTAAGTTGGCTGGAAAACCCTCCAAGAAGTAATTAAGAAAACTGCTGGGCAGCAATTCATTTCTGAATTACTCGAATTGAAACTGAGCTTGTCAGACATTCAATAACAGTGAGAACATAACTGTCTGAATTGACCTTCATTGTAGCATCCCCACGCGATTATCCCGGTTCGTGCAGTAAATGCCTATTTAACACCGTTTTGATGATGCTGGAAGAGTGCGGCAGGCTGAATAGACAAAGAGCAGAAAAACAAGCACAGCTGCATTTATACCATTATCAAAAAAAAAAAAAAAAAAGAAACAATGAAACATTATTACCTTACCCCAATGGATTGTAAATGACATTTTTCACCGTGTAAACGTCATTTGGGGAAAATTACACTTAACTAAGCCCACGGGGACCTCTCAGACTCTATTTGTGATGACAGTCGGGCCTTAAGGCTCACAGTGGAAGTATTTCCCCCAACAAATGTGAGAAAACAGGAATATTAAAAAGCCAGGCTAGCACAAAGTGATGGATTCATCCCAGAATTTATTGTTGTGTTCATTACATTTTTAAATCAGATCCTCACTCTAAATAATTCCTTTCATTATCCAGGAAAATACTATGAATTAATAATATAACTGCATGAAAACATATATAAAAACAAAATTAGCCATTTTCCAAGTGCTTTTTGCCCTAATATAAAATCATGGGCGTCATAACAGTCCATGTACGTCTTTACCATGCATGCCTTTGGATCACATAGGAGGGAGATCTCTGTTTGAATTCACAAACAGACATAATTGGCTACCTCACAGTGCCTTGTTCCCTCTCTGAACTGTGTGTTTTCTCCAGCAGCACAAACAAGGACCATGTAATCACAGTGTGCTGATGCCATCGTTGCTGCACTGCATCGCGAGGAAGTGCTTTTAAGCAATTAACAAGTGTAAACAAGTCAGACTGGCACATGTCAAAGGCAGCACCCCGTAGTGCGGCAGATGATTTTTAGAGGCACCTCATACAAGGCGCTTGATTTTTTTTGGGTAATTCGTGTGTGTTTTCAATCGAGGAATCCTTTTGTTAGACTTTTATGCTCGGTAATCACCATTTTGGCAGTTATTAGGTGACTTATTATATTTCTCAGCTGGCTTACCAAGTGAAGAGAAACTATTTCCATGATAAAGTAGTGCTGATACCAATTTGAGTTCAAATGTTTTAATGCTTTGCTTTAATTGATGTGAGCAGATTGGGATAAAAGTGTCATTTAGCTGCTCCGCTGACGGTAAGCAACTCAAAGGGAGGTGTGACAGCAGCCGCTGTGATGTGGAGACACTTTCTATTTACAGATTTGATGGGATTCATCAAACAATTGTTTCATTAGTTACTAAACGTGAACTAGCACCTGCTAAAAGTTTTTGGTGCTTTAAAAGTGAAAGAGACTTGAACAATAGATGAGACAGCTTCCAGCTTAAAGTACTACAATCATACCTCACAGTGATCTAGCCTAAACCTCGTGCTCTGAGCACTTAAAACCACTAGCTAAGCTTACTTATCGCACATTGTGTTCTGTCTATTAGACGCTTGTTTCTCTCATCCTCCTAATTGTTTCCCCTGATGCAGCTTTTCATCATTTTTCCATCTGCGCACGTGAGATATGGGCTACAGATTTCCTATTAAAACTGTATCAGTCACCATCCCAACGAGGAGAAGTTTGTCAAGTTCGCTGATGTAATGAACCCCTGGGAGCCATTAGGGGCCAGTGTTCAAAATCAAATTGATTAAAGGATGCTATGTTGGACACATAAAAGGTAGTACAAGCAAATGGGAGAGAGTAAGAAAGAACAAGAGATCTTCTCCTCTCGTACTGCTCACCAACATGTTGCCTTCCCGGTGGCCATCGTTTTTGCAGCAGCTGTTTATATTTGTCTTTGAAGCCTCACCGGCAGCGAACTGCTGATAGATTCTTTTACAGTCTTCAAGGTGCTGCCGCTAAAGGGTGTGAAAACTTCTCCATCAAATAGTTTGTGTCTACTTTGTGATATTTGTTAAGGCTATAAGCCGTGTTTTTGCTTTAAGTAGATTGCTTAAGAAGAGGTTCCAGACATAAACTCTGTATAGGCAAAAGCTTCTTAATGTTTGCACTCAGGTCTTTCTTAGTCCCTTTTCCACAGCTACACTAAATAAGTGGTCCCCAACCTTTTTTGCGCCACGGACCAGTTTATGTCCAACAATATTTTCTTGGACCGGCCTTTAAGGTGTCGCGGATAAATACAACAAAACAAAACCAGTACTGGTACCAAAGAAAAAGGAAATTTATTCATAATAGACGGGAAAAGACCCAGGGAAACCAAGTTAACAATAAAAACAATAAATTCTAACGATAAAAGCAATAAAAACCCTGAAAACCATAAATTTCACAGCCAAACTTTAACTCTTGCGGCCTGATACGAAACGACTCAGAGACCGGTACCGGTCCGTGGCATGGGGACCGCTGCACTAGATCACCAAAAGTATTTACTCGCCCATCTAAATCATTTAATTCAGGTGTACCAATCGCTTCCATGGCCACAGGTGTTTAAAATCAAGCAGCTAGGTATGCAGACTGGCTTTTAGAAACACTTGGGAAAGAATGAGTTGTGAAGAGCTCACTAAATTCGGGCTTGGCGCTGTAACAGGATGCCACCACTGCAACAAGTAAGTTCGTGAAATTTCTTCCTTGCTAGATATTCTAGATGTTAGCAACCCTCTGCCTATTCAATAACTGGAGAGGTCCAGATCTCCTCTGTCAGTAGCATCAGCACAAAAACCTGGGAGTGCTAGGAGTCTTAGGAGCTTGGAAAGAAAAGCTTCTGGACATCTTTAAGTTTCCTTGAAGATGTTTCACCTCTCATCCAAGAAGCTTCTTTAGTTCTGGGCTCAAATGGTGGAGAGTCCCAGATTTTAAGTCCTATGGGAGTGTCCCCAAGAGGGTCATGCCCCCCCTATTGATGCTCTACCTAATCACACAAGCCAAGGTGTGAAAATGGGTGTGGGTCACAATCAGCCAAGGTTTCAGATAAACCCACTGTGAAGCCTAGCCCCACCCTATCATGTGATTCATGGGCGTTAAGGTGTCTGGGAAGGGATCTTAAAACTGGATTATAGATTGCAGACAGTTGGGTTGTAAGCCACCGTCTCTGTTCAAAGGCGGTCGTTCACAGTAGACATGGATGGCTTCTTTCACTCCTCTTTTAAACCATCTGTCATCTTATGTCCAAAATGTGAACAATGGCATCCTCGAAAGAGTGACCTTTGTCCTTTAGATGCAGACGGACAGCCGAGTCTTGTCCCGTTTCCATGTCCAAGCAGCTTCTGTAGATATCATTTGTAGGTAGCCCAGTACTTCTGTTTATATAATGTATAATATCAGATTAATTTTGTGAGCTGGTGCACTTTGTCTCAAAATGTTCTTTTCTTAAACCTAACAGTCCATATGGTACACAAATTACAGCCTTCTGGTTGAAAGTCTTTTAAAGCCTTCTCCCCTTGGTTGTTGTGGCATATGAAAGTTGTACATATACACTGTCTCTGTTCAGCAAGCTGAGATGGAGAATGGAGCTCTGCAGGACTAATTTAGAGCCCAGTTGGATCCCTCAACAGCATTTCCTCTAAGTACTGCACACGTGATAAGTTCAGGGAAAAGCCGTGCGGTCTTCTAACTGAGCAAATATGCAGCGATTATATCTGTTTAATGTGTAAGAGAACTGTATGCACAGAATATCCTCGTGAGAAGATACTGTGTGATTTAAAATGTATCACTGTGTGTTTGTGGTCTGTATGTGTGGGAAAAAAAACACGACTGCAATATTTCAGCACCAACGTCTTCTAATGTATTGGATTTGCCAAAGAATCCCCAGTGATCAAGTCCAATTCAGAGGCACTGCCTAAAAAAGCTCTGCACATCAAGGCTTTTCTGTTTTTCCTCCCTCTTTGCTTTGCTTCCCTACTCTTTTCCTTCCTCCTGCCTTTCCTTTTGACTGCCACCCATTAGCTAACCTAGCCGCACAATAGCACCCAATCACATCTGGCAATTTAAATTAGCTCTATTTTCTCTGTCTCTTGCGCTTCAAAACACCTCTCAACAGAATGGACCCTGTGCTTCGGCGGCACCCAGATTATTGGATCCCATTTATCTGCGTGCACGCATTTGTGTGTGTGTATGTCTGTGTGTGTCATTTTGCCTGAATGCTACTCTGAGAATAAGAATAGGGGAACAAAGAAAGTGGAGCCCAGCAATGACAGGGCCACACTCATTAGACTTTCTAAAGCTATTATAGCAGAATTCCAGCACTATTCTGTCTAGAGCAATTAGTTTGTGCATATTCACTGCGTGCGTCGCTGATGACGGCAGTGTGCTTATACATGAAGACAGAGTGAATTAGACAGCCTGTCAGTTAGAGAAACCCTCGCCACCTCATTCATTGCTCATTCCTTTTGAGTTGCTGGCTGGGGAAATGGGTTAAAACACACACACACACACGGACACACACATGCATGCACACACACACGGAAACCTAATTAACAGACAAGTGCCATGTGGACGCTTTACAAAAATATTTTTTTAAATGTGAAAGCATCGTGTCAGTATTTATGCGTGTTGTGCCAGTATTTGGAATTAGCTGTCACGCATGCTACTTGGTCCGTGTCCCAGCATGCATTTGGATTGTGTGATGTAGGTACCCTGGCAGTGAAGCAATGAAATAAATGCATTAGTCTTAACAAGCTGCCCGCACAGGGAAGGAGAGAAAAACAGCTTCAGTAATAAAGCAAGTCACACTAAGGCTCCAGCGTGCATGCGTTAATGTTAACACGCATTTTCTATATCTTATATTGAAACTATCTGCTTCTGTTGTTTACACATATACACATACAGTCACACAACCTCACAAGGTCTTTCTTAAGAGAAAGCCTAGCAGACAGCTGGGAGCCTTAGACCTCGCTGTGACTGATTGGGAGTGTATACGACTCTGAAGGCAGTGACGCCTCTAACCCAGGGACAAATAAATCACCACGGTGAAGAGAAAAGAGAAGCAGGGGAATAAGATAAAAAAGTCTTGCTGTGAAGAGCAAGACGGCTCCGTGTGCCAAAGAAATCAATTAGAGTAATGCGCAACACACATTAAAAGCTTCTTCAAAGTAAAAAAACCCCAAAAACTCTGCATGCAGTAACAGGCTATTTAAAATCACAAGTAATTGCATGCTGCATTTACTGCACCTACACATGCAGATCAGAAGGCTGAGGGATGAAGAAAAATCTGCATTTTTTTGTGTGTGATCCTAATCAGAAATGCTAATGCACACAATGAAAATTCAAATCCAGAGTGCATAATACAGTACGCATATGCTACACTGTGTATATGTTTGTGCATGTCAATGCGGAAAATCCGCCCACAGATGTGGTTTTGGTTATTTCGTGGCTGTAACACACGGTCAAGGTTAGAGAATGGTCATGTTTAGTGGAAATGATCAATTCCAAAACTTTGTTGGCCCACTCATCCATGTCTCAATGTGGCCTTTGGATCGAGCAGGGAGTATCTACGTAAACACAATTACATGGTCTACCTTCATCATCACCTAGTTGCTAAGCTTGTTAAGTTTATTTCTGGGATGGTGGTATGTAGCATGAAATTATGGCATCACCCAACAAGGAGCTTAAAAACTCTGATTTGTAGGAACAAAACTAACCAAAAGTAGCCTCTTGTTATCTTCAGATTGACCTGAAATTAGCAGTTGAGCTTATGAAGTCATTTTGAAAGTGTCTTGTTGTAAAGACATCTGTAGGGAAAAATGCCCGCGGCTATCTTTCTCTGTGAAGAAAAGTCTTTTTCAATAAAGTACATAAATGAGAAACATTGCTAAGTTGGCTTAATTTTTCAGCTTTGTCTATCTGATGTGCGCCATTCTGCTTTGTTCAGAGTTTTAGTCAAAGCCACGATGAGATGGTTCATTTTCTTTTAAACATTAGCTTTTAGCTAGCCAGAATTAGCAACATATTTAAGAAACTCTGCTAGCTAGAATTAGCTGATAATTCTGGCTAGCAGCGATACCTATTTGTTCAAATATATCTACGCCTGGCTTAAAAAAAGGCCGACAAATGATAAATCTGTAGCCTGAATACAAATAGCTAACATTACAGTCCAGTTGCTACATGAACTCTGTGGTTCCTGAAACATAAGATCAGAAAAATGTTTAGCTAACTCTGATAAGTATTCATTTATATTTATATATTTTTATTTTCATTTATATTTGAATTTATAGTACAGGTGCAAAAGACATGATCCACCACTCGTATCGCTTCCAGGAAGCCAAACCTTGTAATTTTTTTCTATTTTTTTCTCATTTTTATTTATTATAAATGCTCTGAGCTCTGAAGGTCTTTCAAAGTTTTTCTTTGGCCTGACCAATTTAAAGCACCTAACTAAAAGGATAAACCAGATGTGTGCCAATACATGCTGCTCAGTTTTACACAAGAATCCACTTTAAATTTGATCATCTTGACAGAGAACAGAACAAAAGGCAGAAACGTCCAAAGATGAGCTTTGAACATCCTTCAAGAATCCTGGGGAACTAAGCCATAAAGAAATGACAAGCAAGCTGCCTCAGAGTTCAGGCTGTGTTAAAGAATGAATGTGGTCATACCAAATATTGACTTTTAAGCTGGTTAGAACTGTATGAACTCAGTTTTTGCCTTGTTGCATGTTTGCACATTTACACAAATTGCTGCACTTTGTTCCCTTTATCCTAAAGAAATATTTAAAAAGCAATAAAGGGTGATTGAAGACTTTTGCACAGAACTGTAATACTCAGTTTGCCCTGATGTAAATGAATATTTATGGATGTTCTGATGGGAATTAAAGAAGCCAAAGTATTTCTAATCAAAAGTCATATAAATTCACTTTGTTGGTTGTCGTTTTCATGTCTTTATTACTCATTTAACTCAAGCAAGTCACAGTTTTGTTTTTAGAATTTTATAGCCAAGTCCAACTTTTTGGTTATAATTAGATCAAATATTTTAAAGTTGTAGATACAGAAAAAGTGTCAAGAAGAAAATAATTTTCAAGAAGGAAAAACTGAACTTTTATAGCCTTTTAGATACACTCTCTGACCTTCCCCCCCTTTTCTCGGTACCTCCTCCTCCACTCTTGACTTTTTTTTTTTTTTTAACTGCTGTCTCCCTCCTACTCTCTTTTTCATTCTGTCTGCCTTTCCATCTCATTTGGTCAGTCAATCAATAATGCTGCAATAATTTGTCTCCAATTTCCCACAGCCTATTCACATGTCAAAGAAATAGGCTTCGCTCTGACACACGCCAGCGAAAATAATCCAGTCCTCCCACTCACCCACCACCAATTAGCTCATAAAGTGACTGCAGCTAGGCTAATTAGTCACTGTTACCTTACAGTTGTGGTTTCAAAACCTGAGCGTTTTTCTAGGAGCGAATCTAACCGTTCATTCTTCACCAAAGCCGCCTGATTTTTTGCAATTGTGCTGGTTTTGTTTGTATTGTCCGTTATAACTAATGAGCCTGCTGATGGCTAATTACGTTTGTGTTTATTTGGAGAAGGGACCAGTGTTGTCCTTCGTCAAATACACACCCTTACTCCCTCGCACCCCTCCTCCCTATTTCCTCTAGCACACATCCAAACGAGAGCTATTGTTTCTAACCAAAGCACCTATCTTTCTCGTAACTTTGTGACGTGTGCGTTGATTAAGTAGCGCGGCGAGCAGCTGGGGAGCGGCAGCATTCGGGAGTGATAAAATGCCTTCAGGTGGAACTCTTTCAACACCTGCCATCTCCGCTCTGCTCAGCAGTCGCAGGCGGGCACCAGGCCGGGCAGAGAGAGGAACAGCAAGCAAAGCAGTGCAGTGCAACAGCACTTCTGCCGTCTGGTGCGCCCGGGACAGCTGAGTGCCAAGGACGGGTCAAGTGTGTGTGTGTGTGTGTGTGTGTGTTTATGTGTGGCTGTGTGAAGGCATATGAATCTCTACTGAGGGGGTAAAGCAAGGCAAAAGTGCATGTGCATCGCTCGAGTTGAAACTTTTGCAAAGCAGATGTTTACGCACGTTCTCTTTTCAGCAGGCCTCCACTTCAGTCTGAATCACGATTTAGATTTTTGTTTTTTCGGGGGGGGGGGGGGGTGGA
>VUQR01027378.1:10277-27820 GCA_015108515.1 Hemichromis elongatus | reverse complement strand
GTGCTTAAAGATTGTGTAGTCATTATGAAGTTTTAGGCTGCATTATACTCCTGAGTTAGTAGAAGGTGAATATTATTAGATTTATTAGATTGATTTGTTACATTATACTGCTGATTCATTATGAATGAGTTACACTTTTTTGTGACATTTCATACTGCTGATCTATGCTGATTTATAAAGAGAGTACTGTTTGCAGAATCATGGCCTTGCTGATTGTACAAGGAACAGAACATACTGCACATATTCTCCCATCTCACACAGGAGGAGATAAACAGGAAGCCAAGGTTGAAATTTAGGCTCCCTGAGAGTTAGAAAGTATGTGAAGGTTTAGGCTTTCATGACTAGGTGGGGGCCACTAGAGGCTATAAAAGCTTGAGTAACGCACCACCATTTAAAGATTTGCTGTGACCCTCTTCATGCATCTCTCCCCATCCGAATGGTTAAATGCTCAGAAGTGTTATATGGTATGAAATGGATTATATGGAATAAAATGGTTGTTGATTGAGCATTATACACCAAGTGTTGTCCTTCCTTCAGCCCAAAGATCAAAAGAACTGGTAGATTTTAACAGTACACTGTAGCAACTGGTGGTGCTATAAAACGACCATGAGAACCCCACACAGATGATTTTATCCTACAGTTTTGGCCTTTTTTGGAGGACATCCACCCTCAACTAAGGAATTAGACTGAGTAGCGATACCAAAAAAAAACTTGTACAGATAAACAAGAAAACCTAATAAAAGTTTCACAAATACGAGTAGTCCTAAAAACCCATAAACATAATCCTGTTCATTTAATTTGTCTGGAAAGGAATAAATAATATTTAAAAAGCTGTTTAATATAATTCTTTTCAACTATGAGCCCAAGATGGTAGCAGGCTAAGTGTCAATAGAGAGGCAGAGCTATGAGAATAGGCTTGTCAATCTTCAGTCTAGTCTCAGTTAACAATAGCACACTCTTTCAAAGACGATCCCAAAAGAATAAAAAGCCTTTCAAAACTTGCGCTCCCACATGTTGCATCTTCTTTGTAACAGAAAACACATTGTTGTTTACCAAGCAGGCATCCCAACAGTTTGTAGCACACACTCTCTGACAGCAGCTGGTTGGCGCTTGCTTCACACCACTTTTTAGAAGTCTTGACTTCACTTTATTTACCATCCAACATGGGGTAAACTAGGTGGTTGTGAATAAATGATTCCCTGTTAATAAGCAAATATTTAAATATATATATATATACTTTTAGATCTTTAGGTTTTTAGAGACTGGGGGTGCCTAGGATAGAGTACACTTCAGTGCTAAAACACTCGCATTAGTATAATCATAGATCTGAGTGTGTACTTTAGTGCTGCCACAGCTTACCTACAAACCTGATGACTGTCACTAGTAACTTAGCAGTATTCATTTTCTGTCACTGCACCAGCTTCTCTCACACAGAGCGAGCATCACTTCTAACAAACCTGTCAAACTGTTAAAAACTTCATTCTAATTTGATGACTTTGTTTGTGTCAGCTCTTGCTGTGGCTTCTCATCCAAGTGCTCTGAGTTACTCAAGTTGCTCTCTTAAAATGTGTGACTGTGCCTTGACTACCAGGTGTGCCACTGCAATCTGATGCTTTGTTTTAGCTTCATAGTATACAAATGACAACAGTGCATTAGTAATAAAATATATAAAATGAATGATGTATAACTTATGTATGAAGGTGCAATTTATTAGATTTTATTTACTTTGTCTTCAGATTTTGTTTTCAGTTCAGTTTAGTTTTAGTATCATATTCAGTTCCAACGGATTCTAAACCAGTGATATCAAACACACACACAGTGGTTTCATATCTAAGTGAAGACTTGTAACGAACCCTAACCATCAAAACTGGTTAGGTTTAACCCTCAGCCTAAACCTAACCATAACCTAACTGTAACCCTGACACTAAAACCACATTTTGAGCCTTGTGGGGACGGGCATGTTGTCCCCATAAGTGACCGTTGGTCCCCAGAAGTATAGTAGCATGCCAATTTTCTGTCCTCACAAAGACGTCTAAACATGTACACATACACACAAATATCTCCTCTATTGGACTGGGACATGCGGGGTCGACATGTTCATCACAGAAAGCCACACACAGTAATCGTTGCACAGTTCCAGGCTGCATGATACAGAGTTACTTCTGGATATTTGTGCCGTCATTATGCAGAAGAGTGACTGCTTTCATCAAACTCACAAAGAGGTCATCTTGATAAATGCTGTGTAGTGCTTGTCTTTAAAATCGCTTAAAATAATTGCATTTCTTTTATGTTTTTTGTTTTGTGTGTGTGTGTTTGTATGTGTGTGTGTGGGGGGGGGGTAGTTTATATATGGGCAATAAAATATGAAAGAAACACTGCAAACTTGAATTTGTCATTTCAGCTCAATGTGTGCAGAAGCTGATCTGTTAGCGCATATAAAGTGCAAAAATGCCAATTACATAATGTATAAGAATGATCCAGCTAAGTGTCTGTATATATTCCTCTGTTTGAATAGAACCTATTAGGGGCTGCTTGTTAGCAGGATACAAACACTGGTAAATCCCACTCTGGTAAGTTCAATTAAATTCAGTTCCATGTTATTTATACCTATAATGCCAAATCACAACAACAGTTGTCTCAATATGCTTTACATTGCAAGGTAAAGACTCTACAATGATACAGAGAAAACCCCACAGGGGTGAGCTGTGAGCGAGCACTTGGTGAGAGTGGGAAGGAAAAGCTCCATTTTGACAGGAAGAAACCTCAGATAGAACCCAGCTCATGCAGGAGCCGCCGTCTGCCGTGACTGGTTAGAAGGGAGGGGAGGGAGACAGTACAAAAAACAAACTCTAGAAGAGAGATGACAATGAATCATTAGAGAGAACAAGCTGCAGAAAATCCTAAAGAAGCATGTAACTGTGACTGTTGACTTTCTAAAAACTATAACAGGTTTTGATTAGAGCCATGCTTTTACTCAGAGAGCACAGCACCTGTCTTTGAAGCTTAATATCTGTTAGATACTAATCTCATTTAAGAGACAAGTTTTTTCTTGTACCTTAGCCTTGTGTTTGAAACCTTCAGGACATGATGTGAGAGAAGCTGGGTTACCAATCAGAGCACTCGCCTGCTGTCATTGACATTCTCCCACTGAGAAGTCCTGGCTCCCCGTGTTCACTGACCTGCATGGCATTTCACTCCTAAAGTGCTGCCAATGTCACTTTTTAGCATCACAACACCAGCCACACTGCACAGCCATCACCATATGAGAGCGCTGCATCAATGCAGCTCTCAAAAGCCTTCACGAACAAACAGTAAAAACTTCTAATGCTGCTTTTGTGTTAGGATTTAACAATAAATTTAATGCCCGCTTGATACCAGATCCGGGCCAGACCTGCTTGCTATGTGGGATAGTGTGTTCTCGAATAAGTCAGAAGTCGTAAATTCAGAGTTCCCAGTCAGACATTTTTTGTGGAACACCCCTTCAACTCAGATTTCCCATTTAGAAAGTTAGCGCAGACCAACATAGCCCAAGTCAGTGATCCAAAGGCCGGCACTGAAGGTACACAGTAGTAAAACTGTAAACACTGAATCTGTACTGCCACTGTTGTGTATTTTTTAACTCACTAAATAAGCCATACACAGAGCACTGATCTGGCTCTTTACATGAATGCCCTTTTAAAGCACAAAAAATGAGTATTATGCTGCATTGCTACTAATACCTAACTGTCTCTACCTTGCTAAGAACCAAAACTAATCCTGTTTTCCTGGCTCCCAAGTTCCAAAATCCGAGTTCCAAGATATCTGGAACGTGGCATCAAGCCAGGGCTTTCCTGCTATGGAGGCAACAGTAATAATAACTGCATGAGATATAGATTACTTATAAAACATCAACTTGATTGAGGAGACTAGGACAATGAAAACAAAGTCTTTCTGTTGCCACCAAAAAATCTTTACTTTCTAATGTGTATTGGGGTTAATAGGTCATTTACTTGAAGGCAGGTCATATATTTTCTCTCGTCTCATTCAAGCAATCCTGCACTAGCAGTAATCACTGCAGACTGCAGGCAGCATGCCACACTTGGTTTGTCTAATAGGATCTAGAGGAGCAGCATTTGGGTGGCAGGCAGGCAGCCACTTGTTTAAAAAGAGACAAAAACACAGCTTCCCTCAACACTATCTGACTCCCTTTCTGACCCACATCCATAATGACACATCTGGCAGAGCTATTTCCACACACAGATACTGTATTCACACCGTACTCATGCTGCGGCTCATCATTTTCAGAGCTCTTCTTCAAGACTCAGATTCCATAATGTCAGTGGCAGGTCAAATCAAACTTGCATGTTTACACAGCCGATGTGTCATTACTCTTTTATAGTGATGTCAGAATACAAAGCCTGACTCCTGCAAAAAGAGCAACAATAACATACTGCCTTATTGACTCCATTCTTTGAAATATTACACAATATAAAGTGCCTCGAGGTGACGGTGAATTGGTGCTTTATATATAATTCTAAAAATAAATAGAACTCAACTGAATTTAATTCATATGTATAATTCTAGTTTAAGTTATGTTCTTGGATTTGTTGTTCTTCATGGTTTTTGTTAGTTACATGGTTAGTTACTCTTATCTCCGTGTTTCTGGTTCCCTGGTCTGTCATGTCTCCATGTCTCAGTGTCAAATCTGCGTCTTAAAACTTTTTGCAATTAATAGAAATTTAGAAATTCAAATAGGTCATTTTTAGCCAACGCCGAATGTGTAATTAAAGATTATGTTCTATCATGTTTTTATTGTGACTTGCTTACAAATTAGGCTGACCATAAGGCTATGTTCACACTGCAGGCAAAAGCGCATCAAATTCGATTTTTTTGACCCTATTTGACACTGAGACATGGAGACATGACAGCGCTTTGAGTGCTCAGATAGAGTAGAAAAGCGCTGTATAAGAACCAGTCCATTTACCATTTACCCATGCCACCCATATCTGATCACGGTATGACAGTGTGAACGGCACAAGTCCGATATTTTCAAATCCGATCTGGGTCACTTTCGTATGTGGTACTGAATCCGATACATATCCGATGTTTTAGAAAGCGACTGCTGTTTGAACAGTCGTGTCGCATTAAATCCGTCTTTTACGTCACTGACACGAGACAGACGCCGATGATCAGCGCCGGAGAAGACAAACGAGAAATCATGGCGACGGAAACTGGAGACGGAGCGAGTCAGTGGACAGAAACTGAAGTTTTGGACTTGATTAGCACACGGGGAGACGATTCTATTCAAGCTAAACTTTTAGCTTTTAACCGTATTTAACCGGCCTGTGTTCGACATTTTTACTTCCGTAAACAGAGCGCGTCGTGTGTAACGTCTTTTGCGCACGCGGGCCGTTTTGAGGGCCGTGAACGTCCACACTAGAGCGCGCTTGCTGTCACATTTTATTTGTAGTGTGAACAACCAGACAGAAAAAAATCGGATTTGATCAAAAAATCGGAATTGAGCATTAAGACCTGCAGTGTGAACGCAGCTGCTCTGAATGGCATCAGCATTCATGTGTCCACATTCACTCCCAAAAGCACAAGAGCATCTTAAAGTTTGTAGAACATTTTCACAATTCAATCAGCACCTAAATGTGCAATGATTAATCATAGCTCCTTTTAATTTTGTATTAAATATTCATCTGAAATCTCAACTACAGAAAACTAAATACTAATATTCTTGCAGCCCTCCTTTCTTTCCATATTTCTAGCAGAATGTACAAATATGAGCTATCTCCTCTATTTTTGTGCCAATGAGATGTCAAACAGCTGTAGCATAAAAAAAAAACACCTAAATTAGATTAGAACAATCAGTTGCAGCTACTTGCCTGTTTTCAAATCAATGCACTCGTTCTGCATACAAAAATGCATTTTCCTACTTCTCACAGATTCTCATTTCCCCTTTTCACTCATGTCTAATCCATTTGAACAGAAATCCCAGTGTCAGCCATCTTAACCTCAATGGGAAAAGCAATCCCCTCATTACCAGCTGCAGAGGCTTTGAGATGCAACACGACGGCTGGGCTGAGAAAGAAATCCCAACGGAAAGAACAATACCTGAAAATAGATCAGTTGGGACATCAAGTGCGTAGAGACTGATTTGTTTCTCGAGGAGGAAAACTGTCGTCACATTAAAAGCATGGATGACTTAATAGAAGATCTAAAGCAGCCAAGTCAAAGAGCAGGAGAGTCTTTTAAAAACAAGGTCAGACTTTCACCTCCAGGTAACCTCTACTGCAGATGTGTTGACATCTGCACAATAATGAGACAGTGTTCTACATGGAACCCTTTTCAAATCATCCAAATGTCAAGTATGTCAAAGCTCAGGCATGTCAGAAGCTCAGATAGAAGGATGCTTATAGTGCTGCAACTCAGATCAGACTCAGCTCAGACGTCTGGCTTGTAGAGGGAGATGGCAGTTTAGATGACAGGACGCCAGAGTTAGCATCCACCTTTAAGATTTAAGATTCACAAATTTAGACAAAGTTTGAGGCGAGACATGCAAAAGCAGCAAGGCAGATTCACAATATTAGAGTTAAAGTAAGCAAAGCGATTATATTTTATGAGTTAAGTGCTTTAAATGAAAAAGCTATGAGTATATCAGAAACATCAGAAATATCATAAGTCCCAAATGCGTACTTTTCTAAACTTTCAGAAATTGTACTTATTGGCTGAAAAATAATTTCCCTGAAGCATGCTCATTGGCTAACAATTTGTCAAGTCGTTAGCCAATAAACATGCCATGGTTTAGCCTGTAATGATACTGTACAAAATAACATCACATTATACATTATATAACCTGAAACAAGTTATGTTATAAACTAATCCTGAACAAGTTTAATGAGGTTATAAAGTAATGGAAGAGCAGGTCGCCTTATCCTCCCAATAGAAAGAATACAGGTCCAAAAGCAGCCAAACAAATTCATCAGTACTGGGAAATAAAAGGGAAATAATTGCCTTCTATTTGTTGTGTGTTTTGCAATAAAAAAAATATCTATTTATATCATATAATTAGTTTTTAAGCCAAAAAGGCTATCTTACAGCAAAAACCAGTGTTAATGCAACATAGCTATCATTGTTAAAATAGTCTTACTTACTTTTGAAGTCAGATTACAAATGGGAAGATACAAAATAGCAGTGGCACAATAGGTTGAAATCCACCAACAGTAATAGGCAGAAAACATCGCAGTGCAATCAGTTGTTTTGAACAAGTAACTCAACAGAAATAAAATGGCAGCTTTGGGTCAAGTGTCACTGTGGTGTCTTTGGAAATACTGACCTACTGAGGGGTCAAGTAACAGTTTGTGAGGAGGTCAAGCTAATCCATAGAATGGATCCATCTGAATGGAATGCGGCCATAATTAACATGATTAAGCACCCCTGTGTTTAGAGAGTCACTGTTTCCTGTTGGGTCACTGGTGTTTATCAGCATTATTGGTCACTCGTTCTGATGAATGGTGCTCACAGCTTTAGCTCCACAACTAAAGGTTACTTCATTTTTTCAAAATCCCAGTCTCCCTCTCCTAATGGCTTACTTTTCTCCATCTCTCCTTACTCACAGCTCATGTGTGCTTGATCTGTATGCAGTGAGGATTCTTCTGGGGCCCACTGAGCCAACCCTATTCTGTCAGTGTCAGGGAGCTGAGGAAGCTCCCTTCTAAACCCTCTGGACTGGCGGGGCCCAGAGACACTGAGGTCCAGGAACAGCTTGTCACACTCAGCGTCTTCAGACTCTGTTAGCATACCGACATGACCCAGGACATGGAAATGCTGTTGACTGGGAGGATGCATGAACTTCTCTTTCAAAGTCTGACAGAGGTAATCTATGCAGGAAGGACGGTCGGCTGTGGCTTCAGGTACATTTTTCACATTGTTTTTACCAATTTGTGGAACAAAAACGGCTCAATATATAAGATAGCCACCACGACATAACTCAGTCATTTGTTCACTTTTTAAAACTAAGATTTGAGAATGATGCTGTTATAATCTTAGCTTATACTGTTAACACATCACAAGAGAGGTTGTGGATAAGACTGAGAAAACAAGGAGCACTGCACTCATATGATTCAAACTGAAGTTGGACGTGGGAGCATGGGTCACTGGAGCGGTTGCGTTCTTCTCAGAAACAAAATCTTTAATGTGATTTAATGTGAGTGACAGAGAAATGTAAAAGAAGACTACAGTGTGCAGAGAGGTCACTGACTGTTTTAAACTCATCCATAGCACATAAAGAGCTATGAGGAGTCTAGAGAAGCAGGTGGAAATCAATTTGCAAGATCAGAGCAGACACATTCTGGCAGCGCAAATGAAATAAGAGCTTCCAGATTTGCCTGATTCTTGCTATAACGAGCATAGCGTATGCATGTTCATATATCTGCGCATATCTCCTCCTTAAAATGTAATAGTTAACATCTAAATGTTGTTCATGTTTTTGTATTCTAAATCCCAGTTTTTGACTTTCTTATACATTATGTTCATTGTTTCACATGTCACATTCAATGTACAAAAAACAAAATCTGTGTCTGCGGTGGAAGTTTAACTGTGGAATGAAGAATTTAAAAAGGGGCTGCAGACCTGCAGTGTTAGTAATTGTTGTTACTGATTAGCTGATCGTCAGCTTTGAAGCAAATAATCAAAAAGTGAATATCTGCTATGTCAAGTCAAGTCAATTCTAATTGTCTGTAATGAATATATGTGTATGTGTATGTGTGTGTGTGGGGGGGGGGACTCAGGGTTTAGTTGTGTAGTTTAGATCTTCTGCAAACAACTGACTCTACTTCCTAAGCTACAGCCACAGAACCTTTTTATTTGGAAAGAGAGGACCTGCAAACTGCCTAGAAATTAAAGATTAATTGGATTATAAAAAAGGGATGATATGGAAGAAGCCCCCGCTGTTGGAGCTCCTTAGGGCCTGGGACCATAATTCAGCATTACTTGTGGCAAGTCTGTGTGCTTCAACAATGCGTGAGCTACTCAGACACACAGTTTGGTCGTACAGTTTTGGGTACTGAAATATTCTTTGGCTCTGTACACCACCACAGCAGATTTTAAATCAAACAATCGAGATGTGACTGAAAGTGTAGATTTTCAGCTTTTATTTAAGGGGTTTAACAAAAGTACCATTTAGAAATTACAGCCAATTTTATACACATACCCCAGAAAAGACAGTGGACAAACAAACACAATGTTAAATATGATATCTGGTTTCCTCCAATAGTTATATCAGCAATTACATCATCAATAAATATTAGTGATTTCCCAGGCCTCCGAGGTGTGGTGTTCCAGGGCACCATCAGAAGGAAGCCCCAGGGCAGAACCAGGAAGTGCTGGAGAGATTACAGCTTTTGGTTGGCTTGGGAATGACTTGGTGTCTGGAAAAGCTGGAGATGGTTGTCAGAAAGAGGGAGGTCTGGGTGACTCTGCTTCAACTGCTGGCCCCAAGACCCGGACTAATATAAGCGGCGGAAAACGATGAACAGATGGATGAAAGGATGGATGGAAAGGTGAATGGGTGCTTTTGTATCTTTACCTGCTTAAATGTGTGTCGATGATGCATTTCATACATCCATTTTCAAAACATGTCATGGCTATCTGGCATGCCTATCTCAGTTAATTTTATTAAATCATACATCTAAACTACATCAGTGAGGCTGATTGAAAACAAGGCAGGTGACATTTCCTTAAGATTTCTTTGAAAAATGGCAACAGGGCTTTGAAAATCTGAAAGAAAAATGATTGAAAACTTAGTTTTAGAGAAAAAAAATGTGTCTTTTGAACACCTTTTAATGTCTTTTGTGTGTTAAAGACATAAAAAGGGTGAGACTTCTTTTACTTGGTGAGCATATGTTGTTGATTAGCATTTTTTTAATCCACTCCCTCTTTCTATCAGTTTTTTCCCTGGGGTGGGGGGAATTCATGAAATCTAAACTGTACCTGAGGCAGTCTATGGGAGGAGATCATTCATCCTTCAGCATGAACTCCAGCAGATATGTTTTGTTCATTTTTCATGTTGTTTAGCTTTTAGACCCTCTTCCTAGTACACATCAAAACTTTGACCACATTAAAGCACCTTGCATACTTACACATCGTATTTTCTTGCTCTACAGAATCATTAAAAATACAAAATACTGAGATTTTAATAACTTTTTACAAACTACTGTGTAACAGTGCTGGAGTGCAGTTTCCATGCTCTGATATCCTTTTTATAAATTGAGATATTAAAACAATTGGAAGAGACCATAACTTATATTATTTTTTTGAGTTTCTATTCAAATAAACACCGTTGGCATATGAATCGTTTTCTTTATCTAACAGATGGTACATTTAATATCTAGGCATTCATGTGATCTGAGAGTTGCACTCTCAGGAGCTCTCCGAGGCACTCAGAATAAATCCTGCTACGGTTGGTTGCTGCAACCCCACGCACTTAAACACCCACAGCACATGCAAATTCCCCGTTTGAGGAAAAAAAAAAAAAAAGAGTTGTTTCTGGCAGGATAAAGACATGCAATACTAGAATAGAAACAAGGGAAAGTGTATCGAGGGCAGAAAATTACGCACGAGAACATGGGATTGAATAAAAATTAAACAAACATCTGGAAGAAAAAACGGACTTTAATTACAAACATCCAGTAATGTCTAAATCTGTCAGAGCATAAAGAGCTGGCGCTTACCTGCAAGAAACGGTGATTTCAATCTTTGTAGCAGGTACGGTGGAGTTGAGTGGGTCGAAATCCCCTATTGTCGCCATGGCCGAGGCTATTTTTTATTTATGTGTTCTCTTTAAATCAGTTCCTCTCAGTCCCTGAAGTTCGTACTTTTATTACAGCGCAGATTTTCCTTTGGCTAAGTGTGTGTGTTCCATGAAACCGAGAGAGTCAATCGGCCGCCTCCGGTAGTAGTAGTTGTTGCCGCTGGAGCGCATCGGGTTAGGAGGCATACCTGAAGATGAGGCTTTCATTTACGGCGAGAGAGCGCGAGAGAGAGAGAGCGCGACACACCGAAGCTGACAGAACCGGATCTTCAAGCTTCTCTGCTCCTCTTTCCTCGCCAGGTGGAGACAGACATCCACAAATCTTTCAGCCGTATTTGGGCTCGATAAGGAATCTAGTATGGAGGGTGATCTGTGCCAAAAACAAAAGGGAGTCTATGGGTAGAAAGAGCTCTTCAAGAACATTTCAAAATTGTTTTATATTTATATACACACAGATCACTAATTATTTATTTTAAAATAAACTATATGGAACGCCATTTGTAAAGTGAAACATGCTGAAATTTACAGCAACATTTTTCCACATTTAGCTCCAAACCTTGTAAAATTATTCTAAGGAGCTTGGAAAGAAAAGCATCTGGACTTCTTGAAGTTGCTTGACGAAGTTTCACCTCTCGTCCATGAAGCTTCTTCAGTTCTGAGGTCAAATGGTGGAGAGTCTCAGATTTAAGCTCAGTAGGAGTGCCCCCCAAGAGGAACATAGACCCCTTATTGATCCTCTACCTAATCACACGAGCCAAGGTGTGAAAATAGGTGTAGGTCACAATCAGCCAAGGTTTCAGGTGAACCTGAAAGAGGACCAATAGAGGGTCTGTGTTCCTCTTGGGGGACACTCCCACAGCGCTTAAATCTGCGACTCTCCACCATTTGACCTCAGAACTGAAGAAGCTTCTCGGACAAGAGGTGAAACGTCTTCAAGCTACTTAAAGAAGACCAGACCCTTTCCTTCCAAGCTCCTTAGACTACGATGACCTGGATGACTGAGAACCTTCACAGACTTATAAAAACATGTTTTTTTTTAATCATTTTTTACAATATCAAAGAATATGTTTGTAATTTTTTATATCTCAAACCAAATGTTAAATCTAAATGTTACAGGAAACTAAATATTTAGCTAATATGCAATATTTTCTGCTGGTCAACAGAAATACCAAACTAAAAGCTTTGTGGAAACCTCCGGCTCTGAAGTGTCCCTGCAGTGGTCAGGTCTCACTGCCACGAGCGGCTTCACTTCACTACCAGCATGTTCAGTGATTTCGCTGAAAGCCATCCAAAGGTTCAGGAGTATTGAACCCTCAGCAGCTGCAGTATTCATCTGACAATCGCCGCAGTCCTTGTTGAGTTTATTGTATGGATGTTGGACAGGTTGACGGCAGTGTTAGCGATACTAGCATAGCTAAACTGCTTAGCTACTCCTTACTTATTTTTTTGTCATTTTTTTTCAGTCATTCTTGATGTGAAAAATTTCACTTCTTCTGCACTCTGTACAAATTTATTAATGTGTAATAACAGGTACGGCAATAGGTGATTGTGCTTTACATTGGGACACAGTACTGCCTGTCAAAATATTGTTGATTAATAACCACCGAGCAGTAGCCAAACCATCCCTTCCTGTTGAAAAAGCATTTGTCTCCAAATGCCTCTTGTATCTGCTCAGACATAAAAATCTATGGGAAATACCAGAAACCTAGTAAATTAAAATCAAATGGGAAAAAATCTATAAATATATAAACATGACACAGTTAGTTTACTTTTGCATATTTCTTCGGAGTAAAAAACTCTGCACCATCACACACACATTTTCAGGGTTTGATAAATCCTCTGGAGACATGGGTTATATTTACTGCAGGAGTGGATTCAAAGACACTTAAACTGTATGACTTTTGTGTTTTTGACAAGGTACAGTTGAGTCTGTTACGTGTTTTCTGTTTGTGTACATATTCATTCCTGAAGCTACAAATATTACATGGATTACTTACCCCATTCTTTATGTAATAAAAATTAACTGCAGATTAGATTTTTCTTTTAAATGCCAGGCTACAAATGTTCATTTTTGCTGGCTTAACGCGGCAATCTACACTCCAACATCAGCCATTTACCAGGTACACCTGCAAGTGTCTAATCAGCCAATCACATGGAACTCGTGCATTCAGACATGGTCAACACCATATACTGAAGTTCAAATTGAGCGTCAGAATGGGTAAGAAAAGTGATTTAAGTGACTTTGAATGTGGCATGACACGACCCTGACAGGGATAAGTGGAAGAGAATGAATGAACGAACGAACAGATGTGGCATGTTTCTTGGATATATTCTATGGAACCAGCTCAGATGTTTGGATTAAGGAGACAGTCTCCCTCTCTACTTTCAAGATCAGGATTAAAACGTTCCTTTTCAGCGAAGCTTGTGATTCATGCTGGATGAGCTGACCCTTGATGCTGCTTTAGTAATGCTGCAATAGGCTTAGGCTGCTGGGGGATTCGCATGTTCCCCTCAATGTATCTTCTTTTCTCATGTCTTTTCACTCTTTGTGTTTATACACCAATCTGCATTTAATCATTAGTTATTATTAATCTCTGACTCACCACAGTGTCTTTTTCCCATCCTCACCTCACTTCCAACTAGTCACAGTAGAAGCTAAGCACTTATTGCTAAGTGCTGATATAACTCTGATTAAAACATATTTTATCATAATAAACAGTAGTAGAAACATGCTCGGTGGCAACAGCTGCTGTTAGGTATACCGTTTATCCTACAGCAGCCGTCACAGCTAGGACTGCGTGCAGAGTTCAGCTGACTGCACACTCCAATCTACTGACATTTAAGTTTTTAAAATTTTACACATCAAGCCCAAGAATGCCCCAGATGTCGAACAGAGAAGGGGGCTGTGTGAAGACCCCACATCTCACGCCACCCCCTCATATGTAGTGTTAATGTGTGCTGTGCTAAGATGAATTTAAAACAGGAGGAGCATGGTGCTAACAACCCTCTACCAGATAGTAGCTAGTGTCAGCACGGCCTCTCCTGAGAGCCCTCAATGGCTACAAGTATTTAAAATGGAGAGGTGCGCACCGACACCAGAGGTAAGGCTGAATAAATAGATACTTGCATTACTTACACTCTCACGACACACACATATTGAGCCTTGGGCACACTAAACGGCGTACAGAGGGCGGTCTAAGTTGTGGAATAACACTGAGGCACAGGTAGCCAGGAGGGGACAGAGGAGAAATGCCTCCCCTCTGCCTGAATAATGCACCTGTACTTCAAGGACATGCATGTGCTGAGGTGTGATGGAACAGGAGGGAGGAGGCACTTGGGCGTGGAGATGAAAGGATTGGGGGAGGCCAGAGTACCCCCTCCCTTGAGCCAGCTCCTCCTGCTGACCCCCATAGCCACCACAGTTCCCTGGAATCCACCAAGGGCCGGGGTCCCGGGCCTGTACATCCACCGGCACACACCCTCCCCCAGCAGTAACATTTGCAATATACAATCATATTTGTGAAATACAGATCTTCATCAGTTCTTCTCCTTCCTTATTTGTATTTTTAACTATAGCTGAATTCTTACCTATCACTTAGTCTTGCACTTGTACATCTTCAGTTGTGTTTACATACCCTGGCAGAATTTGTTTTCTTAACCATTTTTCACGAATGACTTTACTTTCACTCACAGTTAGTGGTTGACTAAAGTCACCATAATCACAACACAAACTACCCAAATGGGGTAGTTTGTGTTGTGATTAAAAATTCAGTGTTCTGTTGAAACCAAACAGGGAGACCAATTAAAGTTTCAGCCACAACTGCCAGAAACCCCCCCCCCCCCAAAAAAAATTTCAGGTAAAACAAAAAAGTGGTGTGGCTGTTTCAAGATACACAATGAGGAGGCACTTGAACAAAGATGGGCTGCACGGTCGAGATGCCAGAATAGGTATAACTGCTGCAATAGCTCCACAGCGAGGAGGATACCAACGCCTGGATCATGTGGTGGCACCTGGCCCTCCAGCTTTTTAACTTCAAAGTGGTCCATAGGCCGGGGGTGGGGGGAGCAGGCGTAGCGAGCAACAAACGGAGCCAGTGTGAATAAAACAAAGATCTAAAAGTAAGCATCCCGAGTCGTGCCGGGTCCTTCAGGGTTACAATGGTATAAATAGATGATGCCTCTCACTTGTGTGACAGTGAACAGGTTTCCTCTGGTCTTTATCCACAAAAGAAAAATCACTTTGACCAAGAATAATTACTTTTACTTTATTCAAATTTGCCACCTGGAGTTCAAGTCACATCAACTGTAGCTCGTCATCCATCAACAAGTAATGGCATTTGATAACCCAGAAGGACAAAATTAGCATTCTTTAAAAAAAATGCATCAGCTATACAAAGAAGACTCTCTACACAGAGGACACTAGACAAGTGCAATGCAGCATTTCAACAAGTTAAAAGCTCATTTGTGAAACAATGATCTACCCCAACTGGCATGTTTTAGTTTGTTTTTTTAATAAAATTGTAAATTAAGAAAAAAAAATGACAATGTTTTTCAATGATAGACTATGCCAGAGAAACCAGAGAAATGTGAGAACTGAATTTAAGAAGAACGCTTAAAACCTGACAGCGAGTGTCTCATAACAGTCAGACTTTGATTGCATCAAACAGGGCAGATTGTTCCGTTAGTCTCTTTGGAAGTACAAGATTAAACCGCTGACAGCCCGTGCAAAGAACTGCTACATACCACAAAGTACTTACTGTATCAAAGTTTTTATTTTATCATTTTAATTCTTCCTGACACAGTAAGTTAATCAAGTGACTAAAAACACCTCAGACTTTGGTTTTAGGCATAGCAAAAGAAACATTCTGTCAATTCATGATTTTGGGAGATGAATCAAGCGGCGAGTCAAGGAAAACTTGTAGGCTTTAAGTTTGTTCAAAAATTGATTTTTTTTATTTTTATTTTTTTTAAATTCACCACCCTGAAATAAAAATTCAAAGCTGTTCCCACAAAACCGTCTGTGTAAACAAAGCTCTGAAAGTGTTCTTTAAACAAGGGGTTTAATCTTTCTCGATCCAAATCTCAGCTAGACTCTGTCGTAGCTCTGTACGTAATGCAGAAACAATACTGGTGTCAACCTTCATCCCAATCCTGAGGACATTTCCCAAAAGATTTTATATTTAAAAAAAAAATATGATACCAGTTTTCAGCAACTGCCGTTTACAAAGGCAGGACTGAATGACTGCTGCCCGATATCCCACAGCACATCACACAGAGGATCCACAAAACTCAGCGTTATGTTGCTGTACACACAGCAAACACATGAAAGGCCCGCAGGTTTCACTGCAAGGCAAACTCAGCCGACACTACAGTCAACTCTTAGACAACACCCAAGCTCTTTAATAAAATTAAAATAAATCCACACATTTAACAGAAAATATACCTGAAACTGGACAGAAGACTCATCCAGTGTTGAAGATTTAAGAGAAGAAGAAAAAAAAAGGCACAACAGAAAGGCCCTGAGGTACAGCGACTGTTGAACAGTTTGGCAACACCGATAGGCTAGTTTACGACTTAAGCATGAACCGACCCAGCTGACTGGGCAGAGGAGTCCACGTATGACCTGAAAGGAGGTGAATGTGTGTAAGAATAGCTGGGCAGGAATCTCAGTACTGGCAGGAATGAAGTGGACCTCCCTTCACCGGAGGGACGGGAAACATCGAAAAGGCCTTCAGTTCATATCTGCTGCCACAATGCTCAGTGCTTCTTCACAGTCACTAAAACATTAACAGATGTGACTCAATACGGTGATGCTGTAATTGGCAAGGTCAAAAAAGATAATTTTATACAAGGAAAAAAACATGATCACAACCCTGTGAGAACATGAAGGAACAGTTCTTTAAACTTATATTTGTTTTAAAAAAAAAAAAAAGACTGATGCATCTCATAAATCTAAGGTTAATTTTCCTTGCAACTTACTCAAAGGGTTGATATAAATCTTAGCTCCTGAAATGTAAGCATTTCTTACAGAAATTACAAAGCAAATATTTGATCTGTCAGTTTATCAAAGACTCATTTCCGTTGTATACAGTCTGATATTGAGTTTCCCTGGACAGTGTTTAACGTGATCTGAAAATTAATGCATCCATAGACGTCTTACAGCATCAACTTTTAGCATTTTGACTAAAGTAACCTCTGCAGTGTCTAGTGATCAGCTTGAAAAGTTCCTGAAGCTTGTTGCTGATAACTGGTCTTCACTGCTCAGCTTTTTGCCCGTTCTGAAATGTTAAACACATTCAGTCAAAGCAGAGCTCCACACAGAGTAGTAACTAAACGGACAACATTCGGCTCGTTCGGTCAGCGGTGCCAATTAAAGCCAGATTGCAGCGTTGAAGACAAATCTCAGTTTTTACTGTTATCCAATATTATTTTGTTCCACTTTAAGGCACCAAACATCTGGCATGAGTTTGTAAAATAAGAAAGCACCATATATTCATTTCTCTTCAAACCAAGTTGACTAAGGTCAGACTATGCAAGGGCTTCATGTGTCAAACTTCATGGTTTAAAGCCCATTATTAGGGGTCCTTCCACTTTTAGTTTGTGTCAAGCATATCAAACACTTCAAGCTGAAATTCTTTATTAAGTCAAATAAGGCAAGGCCAGGACTCTCATTTTAAAAAAACAGTTTGGACATGGATTATTATGACTGCAGAAGTCAACCATTTTAAAAGTTTCCTGTATGGAAACATTT
>VUQR01027374.1:3797-14525 GCA_015108515.1 Hemichromis elongatus | reverse complement strand
GCTGTCCAGGAATTGTATCAATATGATGTGCGCACGTTATCTATTTCGTGGCCACAAATGCGTAATTCGTTGCCACGTTATACTATTTCGTGTCCATGAAGTAGTGTTTTGTGGCCACGATTTATTTATTTTTTGGACCATGTCATCAGAAGGGCTCCGTAGAAGGTTGAGCACCGAGATGCGCCGCCATCGGTCGTCTTTCCTCTCTCCTGTCCGGAGTTGCGCATCCTAGTGGTCGTTTGTAGTTCAGAGTGAATTGTGATAAGAACACTCTGATGACCCAGCATTCTACCAGCCTTTAAACGCCTCGTGCACGCACGAATCTTGAGACGTGAAATTAGTCTCAAAACTCCTTGTCCACTTGTAACTCTGATGTGTGCGAATTTGAAGTTATGGATGGAAATCTTTTACGAATTTCAAGTTACGGACGAAATGTAGTTTACGCATGCACGAATCTTTTGAGACTATTTTCACTCCATAGGTAGCCATTTCTCCATTTAAAAGCTGTGGTTGAACTTGCCTGTCCACAAAGATGAGATAAAACATTCTGTCTTTCTGCGTATGCTTGGAAGTGCATTCATAGTTTCTCTAACTTGAGCAGCTGGCTCTCCTCAGCTCGGAGTGGCGGAGCGGCTGCCATGCTCGGCGTCGAGCACCAGCTGTGCCATCTTTAATGCGATCTCAGTGTGGCACCAAAGAAACGAGGTTCAAGGCGAGGTCATGGGTTGTGTTTGTTTGCCCTGGTGCAGCAGGCGAAATGGACAACATGTGCTTGATTTGTTTTTACAGTTAGGACTTCCTTCATGGTCACAGTTAAACGGATGGATAACCGGAGAGCAATAACAGCAAATATCCTGTTTGAGACGCACTATCAGTGCATAAATTGTTACAATTACTGCCATGGGTATAGCGAGGGCAGATAGGTGGAGAATTTTTATTTATTTAATTTAACAGATGTGGCTGATAAATCTTTTATTTTGTGAAACTTTTGCTGTCAGTCGACTCCAAACACGGCGTTTAATCGTTTGCTGCTGGAGCTCATTTCCTGATTTGCTTTCAGTTGTATCAATAATCTCGTCACTACAGGAAGCAATGCGAGATGATAACACATAAATGTATTTCTTATCATCTTATCTTTCAAATCTTATCATGATATTCTTTTCGTGTCAGTCGATATTGATGTCTATGATAATTTAAGTCGAGTCATTATTTATGTCAGCTTTTAACGTCCCCCCTTTTCTCCTGAGATGCTAAGTTGTAATTTAATTTTTGGTCTAAATTTTTGATTTGGTTTTTAATTCTGACAAGTCAGATGTTTCAAGGGTTCTAGAAAATGATAAAGTGAATTATTTGGTGAGTTCCAAATAATGTAGATGAAACTAGAAGTTAGAATCATTAGACACGCTGCGATATGATGATGTTGTCATTTTTATGTTTTGTGGTACGATGAGTCGTCCTGGATCAGACCGCCAGGGCCTCCGCTCCCGGTTGCCGTCCGGCACACGTTGCAGGGACTCGGAGTAGAGCTGCTTCTCCTCCACATTGAAAGGAGCCAGCGGAGGTGGTTCTGATAACGATTAGGGCTGTTCGATATAACGACATATATCGGATGACAATAAAAATAAGCGTCTACTGTTTCATATCACGCTATTGTTTGTTTCGTGGTGTCTCAAAACAAACTGTTTACGGCAATATTTTTTCATTGTTTTGATGGTCACTGATGGTCATTCATTTCTTACAGTTCTCGCTTTTTCTTATATTTAAAATAACGTTACTATGTACGGACAAGCGACTGTTTTTGGTAAAACCATCACGTGGCTCCGCCGTCCACTTGTTTATTTTCCACATAAACCTTTCATAATAAAGCTCAGGATCCTGTTGAGACTTTTCAAAATAAACGGAATCACGTGAAAGAGCCGAGCGTTTACGGATGACAAACTACAAAGAGCCGCCAGGTGCTAAAAATCAAACGTTAGAGCAGGCTTTCCCCCGCAGCTCGTTGTGTAATAAATACTCAAAAAGAAAACGGCGGCCCTTACAACTTACGTGTAAATTT
Organism: Hemichromis elongatus; assembly: GCA_015108515.1. NCBI lineage: Eukaryota > Metazoa > Chordata > Actinopteri > Cichliformes > Cichlidae > Hemichromis > Hemichromis elongatus. The sequence continues at coordinate 12,469 of VUQR01027374.1, read as the reverse complement.
TCAGTCAAAACACTCGACTCCAGGTACGCGACGCCCAACTGAAAACACTTCTCGCTTGTCGAGTTGCCCAAGATTCACAGAATTTACAGAAAATGTAAAATTTTTGTGATATATATCGTTGTCGAGACGATAATTGTCTTATATCGGGATATGAGATTTTGGTCCTGTCGCACAGCTCTAATAAGAATGTCTCCTGAGTGAAGTGTTCTGGTGCAGTTGACGAGCTAACTGTGTCCAGTGTTGGACGATATGTGTGTTTTGGGTTAAACTGATTTAATGCAAGTTTGAGCCCTTTTGTTCGTCGCATTCCCAAAGTATTTTCATTTATTTAATAAAATATCATTTGTCAAATTGATAATTTAGTGTCCAGGACTGCTTGATTTGTTTGTGTGGTCAGTAATGCTGTTGCTCAGGTTGTTGTTAGCATTGTGTGTCGTTATTTTGTCTTTTCTCTCGCTCACACTCCTAATGTTCTAGTGTGTATGGCAACAGCAGCCGAAACATTAGCATGTCTGCACTAGCTGCCAGCTTAACCTCACGTGGCTTTAACTCTATTCCAACAATATCATTGCCTCCACTTGGTGCTGTTCTCATTGCCATTGGCCTTTCCAGTTGTTTGCCAAAACAAAGATGGACTTGGTCAATATAAAATCAATAAAACTATGCCAACTTGTTATCATTTTATCAGTCTCAAGTACATATGCAGTAATTGTAAGAGCTAATGCACACTGAGCTAGTTGCGTTATTTACCTTTTGTGCGTAGGACTGACATTCCTCATGAGCTATTCCATTTTGAAGCGTTTTTAAAACGTGGTAGGACTTAGTTACAGCAAGCTACAAATTTCTCCTCAGACTAATGAAGTCGGTATAATTGTTGATCTGCATCTCCAGCGATCTGGACGCTGTTTCTTGTCTGTGCTGAGCACCGGCAGATGCGACGATCCAGCTCAGAGTCAGCGGCCTCTGTACTGCCACAAGCCGAGAAGATCTGCGAGATATACTGCAAAAGCTTTGTTCTGCTATGAGCCGAAATCCTATTCTGATATTTATCTGCAGAAGAGATTTTGGAAGCTGACGTCAGCCACGCTGTGACTTTGTAAAGTTCTTACTAACGCCCTCTCCACGACCACACTTCTAATCATACGTGGATGCAGACGTGGATGTTTGCATGTGACACAGAACTGAGCCGGTGTCATTTTTGTGTTCTCTCCAGGCTGTTCGGTGCTACGATTCGCTCATCCTTAAGGCCGAGGGCAAAGTGGACCCTGAGCTATTCTGCCAGCTGGGCCACTTCAACCTCCTCTTGGAGGATTATCCGAAAGGTGAGTCATCTCTTCCCTTCACCTGCATTCAAGTGGGTTGTATGCACGTTTTATTCCCCTGCCACTGTTTTGTCCTAAAAAATGATTTATATTTCAGCTGTCATGCCTTTTGAGTACATTCCAAATTTTTAAGCACAGTAGTTCTTGTTCCTCTAAGAACGAACATCTCCAGGTTGCTGCTTGGTCATTTCCTCCCATAAATCTCTGTTTGCATCTCCCTACAGCATTATCAGCATACCAGAGGTACTACAGTTTACAGTCAGACTACTGGAAGGTAAGACACGCATGCCTACGCGTTCACTTTCTCTTATTGTTTATGATAATCTCACCTTCTTTCACTCTCACTCGAACACACACACGCACGAGAGTTCCCACACATACACCGGAAGCACGTTTGGTCTCAGCTGGGTTAGATGTTGGCGTAAGATGCGGTTTCAGGTTTCATGTCACTCATTTTCACCGCGTTTCCTGCAAATTTGTCACTTGCCGGTGAACCTGAATTCTAGTTTTGTTTTCTGTTATTTTTAAACCAAATTCTACCAGGTGCTGCAGTGTAATGTGATCAGTTAGCCACCAGAATTTATTTATTCATTTTTTCACCCCACTGATTCAATCTGTCCATTTTAGTAGCACATCAGCAAATCTTCACATATGTTTATTAGCTTTTGGGTTGCTGTAATTTTGTAGGTTGCTTCGTTTGGTAGCCTGTAAATAACGCACGCCTTTGTCTTTACTCCCAGAATGCCGCCTTTCTGTATGGCCTCGGAATGGTCTACTTCCACTATAATGCCTTTCAGTGGTAAGTGCCAACTTCTTTTTTCAGTGTTATTAATATTATTATTTCTTCTGCATAAATACAGTGCGTTAATTTATGTAATAAATGCGCTGTGAATCTCTTCTGGGGCTGTTCTGTATTAAAGTGCAAATCACAGTGTGGCTGTGGTAGATGGGGAAACTGATACAATGTTACGCTGAGCATAAGTGGATGGATATCAGCTAAACAAAAAAAACACTGTTGTTTCTTAATGTTTGCCTTTTTAAAAAAAAAATATATACTTTTTAAAAACAGAATTCACATGGCTTATCTGAATAGTCGGCTGATAAGATACAGTAGTTAGCTCGGTGGTAGGTAGGTTTGGTTTTTTGCTATTGTTGGTGATATAAGCTCAAAATTAAGAAATTTGCAATAATCACATTTATTAAAAAAAGAAAACAAAGAACTAAACAAGGTTTTACAGGCGACTGTAGCGTGCCGAAAGCAGTTTATTAGTGCAAATAAAAAAAGAAGGGTGTTTTCAATCCTTGTTTTATAGTGAGCTGAGCTTGTTAACATTGATTCAGACAGCAGTGTCAGAGTGCAACAGTTGTGACATGGCATCAGTTAAATGCAAGCACAAAATCAGCTAACATAGTGTTCCTCGGATGTGTTTTTTAAATTGTGAAATGTGAGCGTATTATCGTGCCAGTCTTGTACATTCATAAACATCAGTCAAGCGGCGTTGACTTCCACATATGTATGTACGTAAACTTTAAAACACAAAAGTCGCCTGCAAAATAAAAGCAACAAAAAAAAAAAAACGTTTTTTTGATTTTGAGGATAAATCACAGAAACCAGTAATCTTTTCTCTGATGGAGAGTTTATCAAAGTGTGTTTGGTGTCTGATGTAAACTTACTTATATTTGAATTTGAATTTCACATTGACCGCATGTGGGCCGGTCAGGGACCTGTTAGGTGAGACGATCAATACCGTTCACATGGCTAGATTATGGATATGCCTGTTAGCTGGATTTGGATAAAGAATGCTTTGCGCCAGTTTGTGAACCCATTAGCTACTATGCTAGCTCGGCCTCCGTGGACAGTTTGTAAGTGTGTTTTAGGACTTTTGAGGGGGGTACCACAAAGTCAGAGTAAGGGGTTGGCAAACTGGTTTGAGCTTAAAGTCTGAGTTTTCTGCGTCACTAGAGTGAAAAGTCATGTGACGTGTGGACCGCGCCTTTTTTTTTTTTTTACGTGAGCGCACACAAAGCCTGTAGCAGACAGCCCTGCTTAACAGAGGAAGCCGATAACCACCTCGTGATAACGGCATCATAAAACAACATCACCAGACAGCAGTCACTGCTTTTAAGATGCATCTCAGGTAATAAATCCCTCCTTTGTTCTCCACACGGACTGTTGACCTGCATGCAGCCGAAGAATGCCCATATGTGATTGGTCACTTAGTAATACTCGGTCTACAGTCTTGTTTATTAAACCCATACCAAAACCATGAGGTCTTTGACAGGAGCACGCCTATGATCAGTGTCAAGTATTTGAGCAATTTTAAATGTTAAAATTAAACATATTGGTGTGCTCTGATACAAGACAGAACTTGCATGCCTCAGAAGATGGCACTTTCAAACAACTCCAACAGTGAGCGCAACGATTCAAGGGAGCTATTCAAGGGAGCTATCCAAAGAAGCGTGCCTCTGTGATTACACAGCTCAGTTATAGTCTGTATATGTTTACAAGCTGAAAATCTGCCTTTGATGGTGAGCTGTCCTATCTTGTTTCCATAGCAACGCCACAGCCAGCAGGAGAGACTGGGTTCTGGCTGAGTTACCAATAAGAATCAGCTAAATTAGATTCTTCGAGATGCAGACATCAGCAAATACAGCTGTTAGCAGCTTCAGGCAAATTCCACTGAGGCATTGTTTCCAACGCGTTTTGTTTTCAGAGACATTTTTCAGATGTCAGGACATCTTTCCCACTTGCATATTCTGTTGTTTTCAGCGGTACTTGGTGTCGCCTAATGCACGTTTATCTGCTACTTTAACCTTCATAAATCATCATTATCTGACTCTCACTGATGCCATTGAATGAAGCGGCCAGTTGAGAGTTGGAGAGCTAACTCTGAGATAATTGTCTTCTTGCACAGATCTACATTTGTTCTGTGAAGGGAGTAGTATGCTCTGTTGTGAGAAATCTTCGGTCTTTGGTAGGTTTTGTATAAGAAATGGCCTTTACTGCTTATTGAAGAACACTCAAGGTGCTTTATATTGTAAGGTAGAGAGCCTACAATAATAGAGAGAAAATCTGAACACTCAGACGACACCCGTGAGCAAGCACTTGGTGACAGTGGGAAGGAAAAACTCCCTTTAAACAGGAAGAAACCTCTGGCAGCACCAGGCTCTGAGACGGATGAGGGAGAGGGAATGGAGGCAAGACAAAGACGCACTGTGGAAGCGGTGAATGTGTGATAATGTAACCCGTGGTGCATGAAGCAACCACTGTGGGGGGTATAGCGGCGGCTTAAAGGGCGTCCACACAGGAAGTAATGTGTCATTTAGGTCGTGAGCGACGTTCAGTTCACATAGAAATGTCTAATGAATCTATCGATCATGAAATGTCATTTAACTCTTTTCTGGTCAGTTTGGAGGTCGATAGAAGCCTTCAAAAAGTAGTAAATAAAAGCTTAGATTAGTTAACCTTTTTATTGCCTCAGTCTTCATTTGGAAGCAAGTGTAGATAACAAACAGGGTGCTTTCTCGGTTACCAGGGGAAAAGCATCTTTAGTGTTTAGTTGCAGCATGACTGGAATAAGCAGCTGCTGTCAGAGATCAGCTTTTATTCATACCTCAAGTTTTTCTCTAAATCTACATTTTTTTTATTAACCCCCCCCGCCACCACCTCCTTTTAATTCTCCCACAGGGCGATCAAAGCATTCCAGGAGGTGCTGTACATTGACCCTGGGTTCTCCCGGGCTAAGGAGATCCACCTGCGCCTAGGTCTCATGTTCAAGGTCAACACAGACTACGAGTCAAGCCTAAAGGTATGTGCAGCTTATCGAGTCTCGCATCACTCTTGATAAACGCATACTGAGAATTGGCGATGAAGCTCACAAAAGGAAAAGCAGAATTTCTCAACAGCAGCGGCTTCACGCTTCAAGGTCAGCTTGAAGCTTGAAGCGTGAAGCGAGCGAGTAGAGCAGGACACAAAAAGGATGGGAGCTCCCATTCAGTGCCTGAATAAGCTGCTGGTGACAAATATAACAGTGAATAAGTGATTGATTCTGTGTACTCATTTCTCTCTCACAGCATTTTCAGCTGGCTTTGATTGACTCCAACCCCTGCACTTTGTCCAAAGCTGAAAGTAAGCACCTTTTCCATTTATTGAGTGTTATGTTAATAATTGTATCTAACTGCTTTCGTGAATATGCATCATTACTTTTTATTCTTTCAGCTCTCCGCTGCATCTTTTCTTCTTTCCCTATCCTTCTGAATGCCCTGTTAGACCGTTGGTCTGCTGCTTTCTCTTCAGTATACTTAGAGCACTGGAATTATTTGATATGCTGCTCCCATCTCATCTCGCCCGCCGTGCTACCTGTTACCTTGGTGATAGCAATATCCATTTTTGCCCAGGCTCCCGCTGTTTGCCTTTGCTTCTTTGTGTCCCCCCTCACTGCTTTTCTAACTTGCTCACATACGTAGCAAGGGCAGCCCCCATCTTACTCCCCCCCCCCCCCCCCCCTCTCTCTCTCTTTCTTTCTCTCTTTCTTTCTCTCTCTCTCTCGCTCTCTCTCTCGTGCGCTTGCTCGCTCTCTCTCCCTTCTCTCTACTCTCTCTCTCTCCATCTGCTGAGAGTCACTCAGGCAGCTTAGATCAGACACTGCAGCGCTCCAGACAAAGGAAGGTGCTGCCAGGAGCACAGCTTACCTACCTGCTCTGTTCATGTAGACCGGGCCAGCCTCGGGTTTCTGACACCTCTTTATTATTGACAGCTCAGCACTAATTTCCAAAGACTTTTGGAAGCACACTGAGGAGGGACTCACTTTTTCTTGAAATGTTGAATAACCTCTAACACGCTTGTGTTCTTGTCTCTCTCTCTTTTTTTTTTTTCTTTTTTTTTGTAGTTCAGTTCCACATTGCTCATCTGTATGAGATTCAGGTAAGTGTTTGCTGCTTGATTCGACCTGCACTTGAGCTCTGCTTGCTCTCAAGGGTACAAGACTAGATTTGCCCCCACCCACCCCCACGCCATCTATGCTGAGTAATTGAGAAAGGGGGGCAGGGGGGATAAGTGCTGCATGTCGATTGAATGTGAAACAGTGAGGTGAATAGCTTTGAGTTAGCTGTGGAAAAAAATAGCAAGGCGCCTGAATGCCGGGGATTGCCCTGTTTCCTATTTTCTCTTTTTTTTTTTTTTTCTTTTTAAAATTTGAACTACGTGCTGACAAATTGAGGAGGGAGCAGGGTGCACGAGTGGGTGGCGCGCGGGAGGGGATAGGAGATTACTCTCGGCCGATCGACAGGGTTGCCACGGAAACAAGAAAGTCTGTCTCCCCCTCTTTTGTATGCTGGTGGTCTCCCCCTCTCCCTCTCCCTCCCTCTCTCTTTATGTGGGTTTCATTGGAGAGGTACAGTAGCTGTCGCCAGCTCAGGGATGCATTTTTGTTTTTGTTTTTTTTTTAAATTATTATTTATTTTTAAAATTGTGCTGTGTCAGAACACGCTGCTGAAATGAAAGACTCCCGGCTAAATTAGGAAGGGTGGGAAGTGCAGTCAGCATGATTGCTACGTTCCTGTCTCCTGCTGCACGTGAACAGAGATGGAAAGACGGCCAAAACAGCATACGTTTTAACTGTACTGTTTTTGTTTTTTTATACTTTTTTTACTCATGGCTACACTTCCTGTTGTCCTTTTCCCATATCCAGAAGAAATACCGGGCTTCCAAAGAGGCTTATGAGAGCCTTCTGCAGACAGAGGATCTTCCTGCGCAGGTGAAGGCCACTACCCTGCAGCAGCTAGGTAAGGTTTCCTAAGAATAATTCATAGTTTTGTTTGTTTTTAAGAAATATCAAGCAGGTGAGTAATTGGAGTTATTCCCAGGCTGGATGCATCACACGGTGGAGCAGCTCGGGGACAGAGGAAGCAGGGACAGCTATGCCATCCAGTGTCTGCAGAAGTCTCTGGAGGCCGACCCTAACTCCGGACAGTCCTGGTACTTCCTTGGCAGGTATGCTGCACAGCCTGCAGGATTATGGTGTTTGATACTAGTGTGCTCCTTACCTCTCCCTTCCTGATATGAAGTAATAAAATACCAGATTGTGGAGCTCTAAAAGCAATGTGTTGGGTGTTTGTGAGTCCTGCACAGCTGAGGATCCTGGACAAGCCCCAAATCCTTTCTCGTTAGCTCAGAAGTCTATGCATGCAGTCTTGCTGCTCCTGGGAAGTGCTTTGTCAGGGTAGCTTCGCATGATTCGCAGTTTAAAATAACCCCCATTATGCTTTGGCTCCTTGGTTCATCCTCTGTCTGAAACGAGCAGTTCTAGCTCACTTTGCTCTCGTTTTAAGCTAACTTTTCATCTGATTGGCTCCCCCCTTGTGAGTCCAAAAGAATGCTTGGGTCAGAGTGAGCTAAATTTCCTTTTTTCCACTTTTTTGTTTTTCCCTTCTTGTTTTTGTTTTTGTTTGTTTGTGACCACACACTACTCCGGAGAGAATTTATGTTCCAGTTCACCAGCTACGCGTGCACCCCAGGTGGCCGACTTGAAGCGAATGTCAGGACTAGAACAGGAGTAGCTACTTAAGAATTGGGTTTTCAACTGTCCGTGTCCTCAGCGGAATAAAATCAAAGTTTAAGAAAAAGCAGCATGGGAATCTGTTGTAAAAGGTTTATTGAAGATAAAATTTAAATCCATAGTTTGGCAACATCAGCGCCGTGTTCTCCTTGTTGGTTGATTAGGGAAGGCACATTCTTTTGGCGCGTCATTTTGTGTATTGGTCGTCACTTTTTGGCCGACAGCAGATTGGTAATGGAGGTGAGGAGAATCAGTAATTGCCACCACCGCTTTACACAGAGGGCTTCATTTTCCTCCTCACGTTTTAATTCTCTTAATGCCTCCGTGGGTGAGTCTTCTCTATTGCGCACAGCATTGCCATCGAATTATGATTATCACCTAAAAAGTATTTGTCCTTATATGGATCTGGCAACACCAGGTAACTGTCCAGTGAGCAAATGCAGTGCTAATATCCTGAAAGCATGTTAAAGGGTAGAATTTGCAAAGAGGAATGTTTTGGAATGTTATTTCCATATCAGTGTGTATAGGAGTGCTTAAAATGTGCGTTTGTATAGATGTTTTTGATGTCTTTGCACAAACCTCACAGCCTTTGTCTCTCTACAGGTGCTACTCAAGTATTGGGAAAGTCCAGGACGCCTTCATGTCTTATCGGCAATCCATAGACAAATCGGAGGCCAATGCAGACACCTGGTGCTCAATAGGGTAACTTTTCATTTGAAAGTATTCTGTTACTTGTTTTCAAGAAGAAAAACATTTAAAACACTTTTTTTTTTTTCCTGCATCATCCTTCTGT